>VDFB02182645.1:0-46778 GCA_007258455.2 Sequoia sempervirens | reverse complement strand
ATCAAGAAAGGTACTGCGGATGACGTCTCTGAATTGATTCTGTATAGTGACCATCTCGATGTATTCTCCTCCCTCATGCTGATATTCCATGCAAGGGAATGATATTACCAACATTCTTGCGAAGTTGATAATAGTGGAGACCACCTGTCTGTAGTCAATCAACTCTACTGAATGGGCGTCATAGGCTTTTACCTTGTACGCCAACTGTTCTTTCCGAGCAAAGAGATGTTGCTTGTTTTCCTCGGAGTAGACTGATTGATATGCCAATTGCAAATTACGGTGATAACGTAGATCTTCTAACCTCTTCTCTGCAATTCTTTGTTCTGATTGTTGGATCTCTGTACGAAGTCCATGTGCTCTATCCCGTAACTGGTATAGATTTACCAGTATACATCTACCCTTGAGAACAAATTCTTCCACTTGATCTCTCAAGTGTTTGTCGTATGTTATCAATTGTTGATGATTTTGTTCTGCGGGGAGATCTAGCAATCCTACTGGTAAGGTTGAGATGTTCGGGGTGCCATGCATCAAGCTGGAAATGTATGACCTCAATTGCTGATTTTCAGCCTTTAAGGCTGCTTTTTCTTTTCCATCCCTGGCCATTCTTTCTTGTGCGCTCACCGAAGCTATTCTGAGAAGATCTGCCTCCACTTGTCGTGTAGTCTTCCCGAGGTTAAGTTTAGACAATGTATAGTCTTCCACTTGTACCTCGTGTATGCTTTTCTCTACTGGTGGGGCAGCAGTCTCTATGATAATTTCACACTCTGCATTCCTTCTTGAAGTGGAAGGTGGTGTAGACTGAACCTGTGGCGGCTCTGTTCTGTGAGGTATCACCTTCCTTGATTTCTTGCTGTCGAGATAGAGTTGGCTATTTCTAACCACTCTACTCGTTCTTTCCTCTATAGACGTGTTTTCCTTGGCATACCAATCCACTCTTGGGAGTGGTTGGGAGTCAACTGAATTTGCGAAGAATGAGGGGAGAATGACTTCCGCTTCATCATCGGATAGGCCCTCGATGTCTGCTGACATAAAATCAGCAATTTGCAGGAGTTTGAACCTACTGTAGTTCCTTCTTCACACTTCATACTCGTCTTGACAATTTACCCAATAATCTTCCATAGAAGACTTATGTGACGAGTGTTGCGCGAGATGCGCTGCATAGAGCCCTCTGGGATCATAGGACCTTCTCTCAATGAGGTACTTGAGATTAAGCCTCACTGTTTCCTGACTCATCATCTTAGCATCTGCCGTGAATCTGCATCTATAGAGTCCCATTCCAACGGGAAAATTAACAACTGTCTTCTTCTTCAAGCGCAAGTAGACATGAACTTCAGACAACTGTCTCAGGAATTCCATGAAGACTACCCTATATGAGGGGTATCTTGGTAGCATGGTGGGGTGACCAATGTAGCCATACACGCGTATGTAGGAGAACGTAGGGAATTGGATGAACCAATCTGCCTAATCCGCCATTGCCTCTCTGGCTGCCTGTGAAATACGCACGTGCATCTCATGGTCTAGCTCACGTACGGTGTGCATAATGAAGTGATCACTCGTTCTTTTGAAGTGTCGCTCCACTTGAGTAAACTCAAGACGTGTAAAATGCTCATGAACCTTTTGCACATCTAAGGTTCCCACATTGTTCAATATCCTGAAATCACCTTGGAAGGCAATCAGGTATACTAGGTAAGAGCACATGTGGAACCTATGAGCTTCCAGATACTCAGTGATTTGTTGGTGGAGTGTGTCACTAATCAGAGTGGCCCAGTCATAATATTCCCTTCTGCCAATGATTTTCCAATGACATAATACATCCATGACTGGAATTGATTGCCATCCTCTTCTCCAATGATTCTATTGAGTAGAGTGATTAACACTGCGTACTCATCTTTACATTCTCCTCATCCCACCGACTTAGGCAAGCTAGCCTTTGTCACTTTTAGCCATTTTTCAGCTATTATCTTTTGACATTTGTCCTTGGCCGTCTCGAATGCCTTCTCGCATTCCGTCACTGATATGACTTTGCTGTTAGGACATGATGGAATATCAAAGCACTTTTCAATATCCTAAGGCTTTAGACTGCAAACAATTCTCCCATTTGCTGCTCTGATTTCTCTAGTGGTAGGATTGTAATGCTTGACACAAGCGATTACAAGCTCCACGCTTTGTAACGTGATGGGAATGGATGCGGCCTGTAGCAACCCGGATTCTTCAATATTCTGCAATGTGATCTGATTCATGCCCTCCAGCTGCTCCAGATCAACTACTGGATTTACCTGATGTAAATTTGTGTCAACTGTTTTCAAGTAATCATGGAATAGGGCCGTCTTGGTCCCGTATTGTACCTGAGTACTGCATCTTGAAAAACTTAAAGATTGACTGTAAACTTGACCTTGTTCTTATAATTTTCGGAAACCCCTGAAAATAGTGCCCTGCCGAGAAGTATTTTTCCGGAAAAAGTTTGGCACATGGGTTTTGTTCGTGCTTCAATGCTGAACAAGCCCAGTTCCTCAGAATTTTGATTCTGAAACTTTTTCGGAAAAACCCCCAAAAATAGGGGCAGCAAGTTTCCTGATTCTGGAAAATTTGACGAGATGGGTTTCTCTGGAAAATTATGCTGAATCTACCCAGTTGATCTGATCTGATGTAGCCTGTTGCCTTTTTGTAATATGCAAGAAAACCTAAGACAAAAAGAGAGGAAGTAGACAGAAGATGGATTGGAAGTTTTTTTATCTGACTCCCTGAGAAAATCTGTCTCTGAATCCAACTTTAGATTAGCAATCTTCTTCTGCTTCAGATCTGCAAGAAATATTGAAGAACGGATGAAAACCTTGTCCAGATCTGTAAATGACGTCCTTGAGAGCTTATGGCTGTTCTTGATCTTTAACCTGCAATGAAATAATGAAGTAGGACGCCTATATCTTGATTATATAGACTCAAGCCTTAGATCCACAAGTTTGGGGACCTAACTCATGATCAAAAGTTGTTTTGGCTTGATCTGAAGTTCAAAAAGGTGATTTCCACTGATCGTGGAGTGTTTTAGTCAAGTTTATCTCAAAATATCTTGACTTTAGTCAACAACTTGACCTTTGACTTCTTCTAGGCGTCCCTTTTGAGTTTTGCAAGTTTTTTATTATTTTCTCTATTGAATGACCTCAATTTGATCCTGAATCTAGCTTGATCTGTTGATCTTGAGCTATTGCAGGTACATTCGTTGTTGAGCTGGATCCATCTTGAAGAGAAGTGCCTGGGAGACATGATGGTAAAAAGCTAAGTTCAGGGCTTCAAAAGAAAGGGCGCCTTTTCCAAGAAAGGGCGCTTTTGCTTGTGCCTTCGTGAGTTTTCAATCTTCATTCTTCAGCCTTTTGAAATGGCCTCTCGTGCTTTGATTTGGATTTCTCGTTGATCGGAGAAGCAGATGATCTTGCTTGATATCTTGTCAGGTAGCCAGCTCCGTTTCGCCAAAGATGACTGAAGTTGGAAAACTTAGAAGTTATTTTAGGGTTCCTTTATTCAAGGGCGCGCCTCATTGAAAAGGGCGCTTTTGCCCTTCAACTTAGTTATCCTTATCTGAAAAGTTGCCTGATTTGATCCTGATTATTTGTTGACTGCTTCGTCAAATGCTTATGCTTGCAGTTGCGTTGCTGAGATCTACCTAGGCCAAGAAGATTGTCCTGGGAGGCCTTTGGTCATTTGTTAGCATCTAGAGGTCCATAAAGAAGGGCGCCTTTCTTTGGAAAAGGCTCTTTTTTCTTTGGTCTTCACTTTCTTCAGTCGTTTCTTGATACTTCATCAACTGCCTCTTTTCGCTTCATCAGCAACTACTTATGATCAACTCATTAGATGATCTAGCTGTTTGTTTCGTTGTCGTGCCAGCAAGCAAACGCCGAGGATGACTGCCTTGGATGATTCAACAGACTGCATTTGACCTTTAAAGATAATGGGCGCCCTTGCTTGAAAAAGGCTCTTTTCAGCATTGCGAACTTGTCTCTCCTTTGTAACGTTTCCAGAGTTAGTCAAATTTTGACCTTTTTGGGTTTCAGGAATCTCCTTCATCAAACAGCATCATTTTAGATCTTTTTCGCCATGGTTGCGTCGTTGAAGCTTTTGAAGCTTAACTTTCAGCACCTGGTACTGGCCATTCTGCCATTAATGGCTGCAGAGCTCCTAACTTTGTTCCTGAAAAATAGAAATAGACCCACCAGAGTAAAACATGTCTTTTGATGATTCTGACTTGACCAATGTGATCGTGAAGCCTTTTAATCCTATCAAAATGATTTTCAATCATTTCTGGGAAGGTCCTATTTTTCGGGGGTTTCCCTGAAAATAGGGGCGTAAAACCTTGATTTTCAAATTTTCAGAATTTTGCACATGTGTTCCTTGACGGAAACCCATAAAGACCCTATGTTTGGTTTGACCTAAAACAAACTTTTAACGGCATTTTAACAAGATTTAGCTCAATTTATACAGAATGCCAAAAAAATTATTTTGGGTACAACATTATATTATGATTTGTGAGAATATTGAATTATCTTATGAGGGATGAATATATTGTGGAATCAATTGATGTGCTAATGATCGATAGAGAGGAGACTCGTAGTGAGTACACTCACAGGGAACGTGTCTTACAGTCTGAGGTAAGTATCATCAACTGTCTGAATAACATTAAAGATTATGTATTCTGGAAATTCGAAGTGCCACATGCAGTGAAGGATTTACGGTATGACGACTAACCTAAATCTTATTAGATTAAATACTAGTTGGATTCATAAATATTTCATTCTGCGATGACTCGTGAATACAATCTAATATATCTAATGATGAATGAATGCGTAGAGCGACTTAACGATATTAATAGATAATATTTATCAAAGTCCAGTAATGATGCTTGCAGCAATTATTGTATATCCTAAGCTATTATGACTTTTACCTTGAAGAATAGTCTTTGGACCCCAGTCCCCTTTTGCTAACGCTTGATAAGGATAGGGAGTGTGTGGAAGGGAAAGGCGGGTAAATCCATCCAATGTTGGACGAAGCCCAAGACGGGTAACCAACCTTGAGGGTGTCCAACTCGAGGTGGTGCACGCGCCCTTGGCACAGTAAATCTACCATCCAATGAGGTTAGGAAGAGGAATGAGGCAAAGAACTATTCTGCTTAGGAGTAAGAAGTCATTCATGATCATGATAGTTAATGCCCTAGATGATAATGCATTCATTTGTCTTATTCTTGAAATGTGCAACCTGAAATGATCTAATTTAATCGTGAACAAGGAACATTTGTGTGTGTAAGACCTAAAGGCAAGTTTCATTCACAAATTAATTGTTTGGTAAATTCAAATTCTTGCTCCTAACTATGTGCATTTTTATGTCTCTAATATGGGGACATTACAAGTGGTATCAGAGCATGTTCCTGCCACCCTGTGTATACTACGCGTGCCTTACATGTACTCCATTGTGTACTTGAGATAATGTATGTGTATTCAAGTGTATTCAAAGGTTTACTTTGTGACTTAGAGGTATGCTGGTAATATATGTTCATGAGAATACTTTGTGTATTATGTGTATTCGCACGTCTGCTTCATACTCCTATGTATACTTGGTGACCTTGGATGGTGGATGGGTCCACGGTGTAGTATGGGATGCACCGGGTTCCCTTTCCAATTGTCCAATAGTACACTCATATGTATTAATGCAACTTATGTGTGATCACATTTTATTCATGAGTGCACTTCATGCCTTACATATTATGTGTATTTCACATGCTTCCTGTGTATACTTGTACTCTCATTCAAAGGTATACTTTGTGACTTATGTATACAAGTGAATACTCTATGACTTGTATTTGTATTCAAATGTATACTCTATGATTTGTATTTGTATTCGAGTGCATACTCTATGATTTATATTAATTGAGTGTATACACTGTGATTTGTATATGTATTCGAGTGTATACTCTATGACTCGTATTTGTATTTGAGTGTATACTCTATGACTAGTGATTTTATTTGGGTGTATACTCTATGACCTTGTATTTATATTTGAATGTATACTCTATGACTTCTATTTGAATTCAAGATGTATTTGTAGTCAAGTGTATACTTTATGACTTACATGTATTCATACGTATGCTTTGTGACTTCATGCACTCGTGCATATGCTTCATGATCTTATGAGGATGTTGTTTCACGGTATATATGGACATGCCTAGCATCTTACTTGTCCACTTCATGACTAATGTACTCTAATACATGACTACTCTGTTCTTAAATGTATACTCTGTGTCGCATAATTCATGCCTTACATGTATTGGTTGAGTGTATCTACAAGCGTTCTTATACCCATGATCTACATGTATGATCGCTTTGTGCTATTATGTATATTCAAATGAATGCTTCATATTGTGTTTGAATGCATGATATGCTTCTATTCCATGCATAGAAGTAAAATTGAGTGCTCTACATATTCATGTCTTATGTAAGGACTAAATGCTTCTCGCTCTACGTGTGTAAATATGTATGCTTCATATGTATACTTCATGCTTCATCTACTTCTTAATCGATGCATGTCCTTGTGCTTGAAGGCCGGTTTTGTATGTTGTGTATGATCTACATATCTCATGTGTATTCTTGTACATGATCTTGCCAACGTGCATTCCAATACCTTGCGTATCCCTATGACTTATAAGTAATCATCTATTATCATGTGAATGATTCGTGCTTCTATGTATGCTTCATGACTCCATGAAATCTTGTACTACTACTTACAATAGATGTCCTATAAATACTCCATGCATAAGTTTCATGAGTTATGATATGCCTCACTTCTTCTGCATATTTAAATGTTTGCTTATGCCTTAAATGTTTCCAACATATTTACTCCATGAATACTCCTCTCATGTATGCCGGTGTTTGATTCATGTCTCATATGTATTTAAATGCAATTCAAGACCCGTGTGTATAGATGTTTGTGGCCCTTGCCTTTGTTCTCGAGTGTATGATCCATGCCCTGAGTGATTGCTTCATATCTTATGTACATTATTAAGTATATGATTCATACCTTATGTATTCAAGGGGGGGGCTCCTAACTTGTGTATTCAAAAATATCCAAGTGCCTACTATGATTTTTGTGTACACTTTGTGGCTTACTTAACGATTTACGTATGATCATGTGTATACTTTGTGACTGGTTGAAATATGCTAACCAATTTTTTCGATAGATTTTTTCACACACAATCAACACTTCGCCAATTGAATTAGCGTTAGCATCAAAAACTGAAATCCAAGCTTGAAAGAACTCAACGCCAAGAATGCACACTCGATCCCAAGGAAGGATAGGTGTTGTCATATGGCGGAGAAACTGAAAACAATACTTGAAATGAGACAAACTCAACGTCAAGAATGTGCACTCAAGATCCCACTGAGGGCGAGGTGCTAACATATGATGGAGTTATTAATTGAACTGAAATAATTAGGCGGATAACCAGCCATGAGGATACATCTATCTAATTCGTCTGCTGCGGCGGGCATCCACTTAAAAGTGGGGGTTCACCACTTGAGAGTGGGTACAATGAAAGCTACAATGTTCATTTTCCACATTGGCAGTAAACCATCCAGGGGTAATTAATATGGAAATTAAACAAGTAATTGCAGAAAGTAAATGGTTGGATTAGTACTACTATATCTCAACTGTACAATCATGAAATCTGCAAATTACAAATTACAATAATAGAGAGCAATGCTAAGAAGAGGAGAATGAATTCTTTCAATGTTTTTTAGCTCTTCAATGATGAAAGAAAGCCAAAACTGAAATCTAATAAAGTCTGATATAAAACTAAGATTCTGGAAATTTTGATCAACAACTGTGAAATTCAAAGAAATATTCACAACTCACTCAAAATACCTCTGATTTGCATGAAACGAAAACCAATGTGCTGCTGGAAGATAGGCGCCCAAAATCAGACGAAGAAACAGCAACAAAAACTCAGAATTTATTTCTTGCACAATTCCCAATGCACCATGAATGGTACGGCCTTCTTGAGGGGCGATTTGGCAAGTAAAAATCAGAAACTCCAAACTAAAATCTGCAAATTGGTAGAAGGGGTCACCTTGGGTGTAGAAATAGGTAGGAAAGATACCCACAAGCAAATTAAATTTACTCCAAGAGCTGTATGCAAAAACCACCTTCAGCTGTAGATGAACCAACAACTTCAAATTGATAAAACTCCAAAATTCTTCAACATTCGAATTCAATCTGCTAGTCTGGATGAGAAACAGTCCCAAAGCCAACTAGGTGTTATCTTTCAAACACGAAATTGGATAAATGCTAAGAGGTAAGCATTCCTCGAAGCTAAATTCATGAAGTCATTCCGACAGCATAACAATATGATAAGCATAATGGATACCAAGGCTGGAGCAAAACCTTCACTAAATAGAAGCTCACAAAACTCTTCAATTTCCTGATAAGGCACACCAAAAGACACGAGTCTTTTTCAATTTCCAAAAACAAATAATTCTCAATATGGCGTCCCTTTTGCACAATTATGAACTTCACTTTATTTTTAAAAATATCTCCTTAAAAGTGGTGTCCACTTTTCCCAAGGCATTAGACAATAATTAAAATATATAAACACCTCATGAAGGCGTCCCCCTTCCAAGTCCCTATTTTAAACACAACTTAAAGTTGTTCACCTAGGCCAAGGGGTCAACTGCAAATTATAACATTAATGCCTTTATTCACCAAAATAAAACCTTTAGAAGCCAGACTTGAATTGCATTAAATGCTCCAACTGAAAATGAAGACCTTGAAGACTAATAACTGCATACTGCCAAAAATAGAATTTACTATAAATAGTAAACTCCCTGAAATGCCATAGAACCTCTGAACATGGAAACCCTAATTTTACATCAAACGAGCCTACAGGCTTCCGGAATAGGCTGATGAGTGTCAAAACAGATCACTGATGAGAAGGGGACATTACACTGGTATTCATGCGTCTTACTTGTATTCATGTGTATGCCTTACGACTCGCATGCATTCACAGTTTGCGACTTATGCGTGTTTATGGATATACTTTGTAACCCACGTGTGTTCCGACATATACCATGTATCTTTATGTGTATGCTTCATTAAAAATTTCCTTGCGTTAGATGCATTCCTGATGTGTCTTCAAACAAGGTTCCTCCATGGTGTCTTATGCTTAAAAGATTAATTAAAATTTGTTTGACAAATCGCTTTTTGTAGTTGAGGAGCTATAACTATTGCATGAGGACAAGCAATCTTGGGCGGGGAGGACTGTCATGTCCCCAAAATTGTAACCCTAAGATACCGAGCATTAACAGTTAAATAAGATAATAAATATTAAAATTTATAAAAGGAATATACGAGAAATTTAAATTATTATAATTATAATGTTCACAAGATAAAATTATAATTATAGTTATCAAATAAACATCGACATAAAAGACATATAAATATAAATATTATAATATAAATATATATAGAGAGAGAAATTGATATATTCAAATAATAATATACCTTCAGTTATACAAAATGCTTTTAGAAATAGAGATTGTAATAAGAGAGCATATTAATCACGTAACTACGTATTAAGGAATCGGTGAATGGTAAAAGCCGAATAAGCAAGTGATGTCTTTTGGCAGGATGTGTCTGTTGAGAGGCGTGGTTTAGGGAATAAATACATATGAATAGGTAAGACAAAGGGATATCGCTTATTATAAAAAGAAAAAGTCATGAATTCCTTGTCGATTCTCAGTGGACATCGTAGCAACGTTTGTAATAATACGAAGCTCTTCCGCTATCGCCAAGACATTCAATATGGAACTATTGGAAAAGCATTTTAAATGGAGGAAATGCTATCGATGACATTTGACAAACCCCCGACATCTAACATGATGAGAGTTGAAGCTATCACGACAAACATTCAATGGCCATTCCTGACTATTGACCACCGCCTTAGATAAGTGCTAAGCATGAAGGTAATCGATAATATTGAAGAATCATATCTGAGAGATTTAAACATTATCGGTGGTAGTCAATGGCAGAAGTATAACCAATTTATGAAGGCATCGATTGATTATTAAGAGGTTTAAGTAATTAAGTTAGTATTGAACTAAGTCTGAAGGGAGTGATGGCATTCACTGAGGGACATATCTACAAAAAAGGAAGTGACACATCCTTCATAAAGGATATAACCTTTGGCAACGTATAAAGAAAGATGAGGAATGAAACCAAAAGGGGAATATCGAATAGTTTCTGGAGAAACATACAGAGATCAACAACAAAAGACGTGACTTAAGGAAACTCAGGTTAAGAGGAAAGTCCCCTCACTGGCTTTGTCAATTTGCAGACTCTATAAATAGTTCGAGTCTTCTATAGTGGATACTGTGCAGTAATAAAAGATTAGAAACACATAGACTCAAAAACGTATCTGTAGTGCTCATGCGAATCTACAAATCTGACAATCATCAGGTATGAGTTCCATCGTAATGAGAATTAAGAGAATAACGTGTAGTAAGATTTCATTCAATTTAGATGTAGTTGATACTAATAAATGTACTTTAATATATTATGATTTGTGAGAATATTGAATTATCTTAAGAGGGATGAATATATTGTGGAATCAATTGACGTGCTAATGATCGATAGAGAGAAAGAGACTTGTAGTGAGTACACTCACAGGGAACGCATCTTACAGTCTGAGGTAAGTATCATTAGTTGTCTGAATAACATTAAAGATTATGTATTCTGGAAATTCAAAGTGCTACATGCAATGAAGGATTTACGTTATGACGACTAACCTAAATCTTATTAGATTAAATACTAGTTGGATTCATAAATATTTCATTCTGCGATGACTCGTGAATACAATCTAATATATCTAATGATGAATGAATGCGTAGAGCGACTTAACGATATTAATAGATAATATTTATCAAAGTCCAATAATGATGCTTGCAACAATTATTGAATATCCTAAGCTATTATGACTCTTACCCTGAAGAATAGTCTTCAGACTCCAGTCCCCTTTTGCTAACGCTCGATAAGGATAGGGAGTGTGTGGAAGGGAAAGGTGGGTAAATCCATCCAATGTTGGACGGAGCCCAAGACAGGTAACCAACCTTGAGGGTGTCCAACTCGAGGTGGGGTACGCGCCCTTGGCACAGTAAATCTACCATCCAATGAGGTTAGGAAGAGGAATGAAGCGAAGATCTATTCCGCTTAGGAGTAAGAAGTCATTCGTGATCATGATAGTTAATGCCCTAGATGATAATGCATTCATTTGTCTTATTCTTGAAATGTGCAACTTGAAATGATCTAATTTAATCGTGAACAAGGAACATTTGTGTGTGTAAGACCTAAAGGCAAGTTTCATTCACAAATTAATTGTTTGGTAAATTCAAATTCTTGCTCCTAACTATGTGCAATTTTATGTCTCTAATATGGGGACATTACAGTTGCATGAAGCCAAGTCTTTCTAGAACAAATAAATAGCATCATTAGTGCTTGAAGACATCTTCTATAGAAATCCTTCCTTTGTGAACGAGTCTCTTTACACACAAGCATATTCCAAAGCAGGGAAAATTGCACATCTCCCAAGCACACTTAACAACCCAAGGTTGGCCAATACAGCTGAGAAAGAAGGGATTAACAGGACAATGAGCTTCACTATTGTGTTTGGTTGGGAGGTTGTTGTTGTTAGTCTTCTTGCTCTATAATTTGCCTATAGATTTCAAATTTTTGAATGTTGGTGTTGAAATTGTCAAATTAGAGGATGAGAAGGTGAGGAAAAGAAGTATACACAAGAGCTAGCCGATGAAGTTGAAGGTTGACCTCATTCCAATTGGTCTTGGGAAACTCAGGTTGCTCAACTCTAGGAACCTCCTAATCCTCTGGGCTGATCTTGCTTCAAAACCATTATTCAAGGATGACTTGGCATGAAATGGGCTAAAGCCAATTATTTATTCAAGGACCGAGTTGAGCAAAATTAGGGAAAAGCTGGAATGAAGAAAGAGGCAGAGTAGCAATGCGGGGTAGTTAAAAACCTCTGACTTCTGTACTGATTGCAAGGAAGGAAATTATGTGGGAAACAATTAATAAAGATAAGCTAACTATTCTAATGAAATTAATGTACTCCTACTCCACCAAAGCAAGTAATGGAAAGAAAATTACCTTCAAAATCATAAGTTCGTTCATAATCTGCAAGATAAAATGTGTTTTAAACTTAGTTCAGCAAAATAAATGATATGACTGTATACTAAATATGTAACTGTCATTAACAATCCACTTCTTTGGATGAAAAGAAACTAACCGCACAAGCAAGCAAACAAAAGACAATGATTTTCAAACCTATACAAAACCACTTTATGAGACGAGAACAACAAAATCAGTAAAACAAAAGTTGCAAAAGATTATAGAAATGAATTGGAAATGTTTGGAAACATGGAATGGCACGAACTATCTTGATCTTCTCACTCAAAACTGCAAAAAACTACAATCGCACAAGATTGAAATTTCTCAAAATGAATGGAAAATGAGATATAGATGGATTTAAAGATCCATGATTATAACCATAGATTGAAAACCCGGCGAGTAGTACTCGCAGGTTGCAGGCCTTGCGCAAGTGACTCGTGGGTTTACTTGCAACTTGGCAAAGGTTAAAAATTCGCCGAGTTGTGCCTGAAAACTCATCAAAAAACCCCGCGAGTTCGCCAAAAAAACTCGCCAATTCAGATGTGGGTTTGTGAAATGCGTTTTTTACATGATTTTTGTTACGATTTGGATGTGATTTGGCCTATAAAAAACCTGGCGAGTCGACCTTACAGACACAACAGTTGGAGAGAAAATAATTTTAATAAAAATGTGTCAAATACCTAATTTCTCCCTTAATTGATAAAATTTTGAAAATGGTGGGATGAAGTTTTGTGTGGTTTCAAAAGCCTTAATTTGGGCTTGGTGGCGGGTGCGCTGCCCCTCAACCCCGCCAACTGCACCAGGGGTGCCACCCCCAGACCTCACAAGGGGCATTGCCCCTTGACCCCATTGGGGGCGTTGTCCCCAGACCCCCACGAGGGGCACTGCCCCTCAACCCCACTAGTAGCGTTGCCCCTAGACCCCCATGAGGGGCATTGCCCCCAAACCCCTGCACCCAGCTGAGAGTGTTTCCCCCAAACTCATTTGATTCATTTTGTAGCTATATTTTGCATAAAGTTTATATTTTTTCAAGACCAAACTCATTTGATTCATTTTGTAGCTATATTTTGCATAAAGTTTATATTTTTTCAAAAAATTATGGTTTTTTTCAAAAATTTAATTGTTTTTTAAGGTGTCAAGTACTCTCCAAGTCAAATTTTTTGGCTTTCCAAGTACTCTCCGAGTCCAAGTTTGCAAACTATGATTATAACACTCACTAAACCTGAAAATACAGCAAGATAGGAATGATAAAACATTGTTAAGAGAGACAAACAAGTTGTGCAAATGAATATAAATAGTATGTATGAAGAGAACATTCTCAATGATCACAAACACATATATGACTGATTTTGATAGTTGGACAGTGACAAAACAGCAAATTGGAAGGAGTAGAAAATGTGGAATTTGGTCAAACAAATAGTGAATGACCAGCGGTAAAAAAAAAGACAAGCAAAGACCAGCGGTATAAAGTTTATATTTTTTCAAGACCAAACTCACTTGATTCATTTTGTAGCTATATTTTGCATAAAGTTTATATTTTTTCAAAAAATTATGGTTTTTTTCAAAAATTTAATTGTTTTTTAAGGTGTCAAGTACTCTCCAAGTCAATTTTTTTGGCTTTCCAAGTACTCTCCGAGTCCAAGTTTGCAAACTATGATTATAACACTCACTAAACCTGAAAATACAGCAAGATAGGAATGATAAAACATTGTTAAGAGAGACAAACAAGTTGTGCAAATGAATATAAATAGTATATATGAAGAGAACATTCTCAATGATCACAAACACATATATGACTGATTTTGATAGTTGGACAGTGACAAAACAGCAAATTGGAAGGAGTAGAAAATGTGGAATTTGGTCAAACAAATAGTGAATGACCAGCGGTAAAAAAAAAGACAAGCAAGGACACAATTATTCAATTACAAAATGACTTTATTTAATGACATTTAAAGTGTCTGAGGTAGTTGCTGTTAAATTTAATGATCAGATTTGCAATGCACAGAAATTAATTCAAAATTCACACAAGACACAACAGATACCCTGGGAAAACCCTCCTCTTGAGGGAGAAAAACCCAGCCAATAATATCTCTTATATTATTGAGTCACAATAAGAATATCTCCTTTACAATAGGCCAATAAGAAGGCCAATACACATCATCACAGTCTGATGCAAGTACAGAACTGAGTAATACAGACTGCCAATAATATTCTCTGCCTTCTACACAGATCACAATCTGCTCTTTTCACAGACTCGCACTTGAAGAATTTGAACTTGACATGTATGGAATGAAAGCTAATGAATGATCTCAGACTTACATAACAGATCGACTGATCTGCTCTGCTCTTTCCTCTTATTTGCACCTTTAGACTAGAGATAGAACAATGTAGAATGGATGATAAAACAAGGAGGAAAGAATGGATATATATACATGCTTGAAAGAGGACGCACCTCTTCACTATCTCCAAGTCGGCCTTCACAAGTAATATAATATTTACTAATTAAGAAGTCGGCCACCAATGAAGTAAAGTCTTCTTCATAAATAATCACACCTAGAGGAGAGAGGGGTCGGCCTCAAAACAGGTAACTCTTCACTAATAAAATCGTGCCTTTAGATGTTTATAAATTAAATAGCCTCATTTGCTATTATTTAATTTATCAAGTAAGGAACAATTGATAGGCTGGAAGAATACGACTTAAGCTGTAATATAAACATCAACACTCCCTCTCAGCTAGGGAGGATACTTCCAGCTGCACAAGACAAATCACCTCATCGTGATGTCTATCACTATGGCTACAACCATAAGTGAAAAGAAAAAATATCACCTCATCATGATATTAGATATCGCCTCAACACGATATCAACCATACTATGGTGTGTACAAGTGTTCATCACTCGTGTGATGTTGTCACCTCAACATGACTTTCACTAGGGCTCTCCTAGAGGGTGAAACACAAGTACAAGATGTTGTCATGGAGTCACACACATAACATCCACCATGACTCTCTCAGAGGGTGGAAACAAGGGCTTTCACCTCAATTCTCAAAGAGAAATGCATTAACAAGGGCTTGCACCTCAAATCTCTCTCAAAGAGAAATGCATTAACAAGGGATTTCACCTCGAACTTCTCTCACAGAGAAGAACTCATTAATCAAGGGATTTCACCTCGAATTTCTCTCGCAGAGAAGAACTCATTAACAGGCTCACTGATGCTGAGACTCTTTCTCAGTTAAGGCTGGATTCTCCACCATACCAAGCTTATCTCGAAAGTACACAAACTTGATTCTGGAGAGAGGCTTGGTGAGAATGTCTGCCATTTGCTCATCAGTGCTGATATACCTCAATTGTATAGCCTTCCGCAGTACCATATCTCTAATATAGTGGTACTTGATCTCAACATGCTTGGTTCTGTCATGGAACATAAGATTGACAGATAGCTTCACGCAACTCTGATTATCACAATGAATAGTAGGCTCCATTGATTGCCCAAATAATCCTGCAAGGAGCTTACGAAGCCACATTGCTTCCCGAGTTGCCATACAAGCTGCAATATACTCTGCCTCGGCTGTACTCACAGATGATTGCTTCCTGCTGCACCAGGATATCATAGCAGATCCAACCTGAAGAATATCTCAATCCATATCCAACTATGCCACGCAAGTATCTTAGGATATTCTTTGTTGCAACAAGATTACCATCTTCTTCAAGCTCAGCAGGCTCCCTCTGAATCTTCAAGCACTTGCATCAACCTTCTGATCTCTTCGTCCAAGATTGCCTGCAACACTTTGACTTAGATAAATGTTTTCCAGCGCACACCTCTGGTACTGTAGAGAGTTCAGGATAGTCCTCCTCGACCTCATCCCAGATCTCACTATTCTGAATAGGTTTGCGGAGCTACCAATGACAAATCCAGATGACAGTCTTGAGCAATTGTGATCTCAACAGCTGAAGGGATCTTCTAAGGATTTAGCACCTAGCTTTGCAATACAGTAATCTTCACTTCTTCTCAGTGAGTTACAAAACTCCCTCTTGACCCCTGCTTTAGAGATTGCAAGGAAGACTTCTGGAAGTGAACTCCCTCTAGCCACCAACTTAGTCCCATGGCTGCAAGATGTGACTTCATTCTTGATCATTTCTTTGGTCGGCATGACTTCCTCATGAGATGCCTCAAGCTTTTCATCACTAAGCAATCTCTCAACACCTTCTGCTCTTAGATCTGTCCTGGAAGCATTTTAGAGAGAGATTACTAACCGTTTATAACTATCCAAAGAAATATCAAGGCTAGAATCATACAAAGTTTACTATCTCAGGTTATAGAATGAATACATAAGAATTTATGAACAATATTGAAACATGAATAAGTAAATCAACCTATAAGAGAAATATATCAAAGAATCATAATGAAGGAATAAAGAAACTTATCTTTATTGAATTTTGATATAACTCTTTCTTCCAACTTTTACTCCTCTCGAGAGTGCTAAACTCAGCACAACAAAAGACAATCTGAACAACTGCAAATTTCTTGAATGCATTATGCAGTTAGCAAGTAGAACCAACTCTCTCCAAGAGTCAAGGCTCTAACACAGTTCATGCATTAGAGAATGATATCGATGTGATCAACCTATCACAACGAAAATGCAATTCTCTTTTTCATCTCAAAGTCACACTCAGAGATCTACATAATTAGCATGAAACAACTCGCAATGAATAATTTTAAATCTTCAAAGGATCTTTATGCTAGAGAGCACAATTCAAGAGAAATTACAATCTCTCTATACTAATCACACAAGATCCAAATAAATGAAATAACTCAGTAAACAAAGAATACTTATCTCTTGATGGATGCAAATACTAGACACAATAAGACACGCTGCTCATGCGCACAGATCAGCACACAACCTTCACGGCTTGAACACAAGCCCATGATTTAGAATAGAAATTCCCTAGAATCCTTCTGAGGGGAGATCTCATCCACATCCACAAATGAAGCATGCTGATTAGGCCTGGTTGGGCAATCCTTTGCATAGTGACCAAACTTGTCACAACGAAACCATTGGACTTTAGAAAGGTTCCACTTCTTCTTGAATGCGGGAGCACCATCAACTCCTTTATCTCTATTCCTCTTGAAATATCCTTTCTTTCCATCTTTCCCTTTCTTCTTCGAGGATTGAGCGGAAAGAACATGAATGTCTTCATTTGTAGGGCTTCGACCAATACCTCTTGCAGCCAACCTAGATTCTTCTTGAATGCAATCCGCCCTCAAACGATCAAACTTGGGAAGTTTAGATCTTGCGCTGATTCCTTGAATGAAAGACTCCCAAGATGAAGGAAAGACCATTGAGGGCAAGCATGGTCAGATCCTTGTCATCAACAAAATGACCAATGGTAGAGAGCTGATCTCTCAATTCGGAAATCTTCATGAAGTAAGCGATGATAGATTCTCCTTCTGCCATCTTCACATGATGGAGATGTTGCTTCAGTGCAAGTGTACAACTTGTGTTGTTGATTTCGTACATCTCCTCCAAGGTTTTAAACATCTCCCTTGCCGTCTTCAACTTGGAGACAATAGGAACAATATGATCCTTCATGGAATCAACTAACATCTTCTTCGCCTTAGAATCTTTCTTCTTCCATTTAACTTTCTCTTCCTCATTCGTAGGCTCGGGGACTTTGCTCTCCACGAACTCCGCCAATTCGTTTTCCTCCAAGGTGAGCATAATTCTGAATCTCCAAGATGTGAAGTTTGTTGCTCCCTCAAGTCTGTCCTCGATCTTGAGACCGTTCACCATCTTGATGAAGAGATAGAAGTAATCAACGATGAGAAAGAGAATAAGGAGTATCTCTGTAATACAGAATCTGATCAAGATCTTCTTCAAACCCGCTCTGATACCATGTTAAATTTAATAATCAGATTTGCAATGCACAGAAATTAATTTAAAATTCACACAAGACACAGCAGATACCCTGGGAAAACCCTCCTCTTGAGGGAGAAAAACCCATCCAATAATATCTCTTATATTATTAAGTCACAATAAGAATGTCTCCTTTACAATAGGCCGATAAGAAAGCCAATACACATCATCACCGTCTGATGCAAGTACAGAACTGAGTAATACAGACTGCCAATAATATTCTCTGCCTTCTACACAGATCACAATCTGCTCTTTTCACAGACTCGCACTTGAAGAATTTGAACTTGACATGTATGGAATGAAAGCTAATGAATGATCTCAGACTTACATAACAGATCGACTGATCTGCTCTGCTCTTTCCTCTTATTCACACCTTTAGACTAGAGATAGAACAATGTAGAATGGATGATAAAACAAGTAGGAAAGAATGGATATATATACATGCTTGAAAGAGGACGCACCTCTTCACTATCTCCAAGTTGGCCTTCACAAGTAATATAATATTTACTAATTAAGAAGTCGGCCTCCAATGAAGTGAACTCTTCTTCATAAATAATCGCGCCTAGAGGAGAGAGAGGTCGGCCTCAAAACAGGTAACTCTTCACTAATAAAATCGTGCCTTTAGATGTTTATAAATTAAATAGCCTCATTTGCTATTATTTAATTTATCAAGTAAGGAACAATCGATAGGCTGGAAGAATACGACTGAAGCTGTAATATAAACATCAACAGTTGCTAAGTGGAAGCAACACCTAAACCTCTAACAATTGATTTGGGATAATGAGAATGGGAGCAAACCAAGCTATCAACTTGAAAGTAAGCTAAACTAGGAATGACTAGAATGTGAGACTTATAGTGTGAGCCTGAGGTATTCTCATTCACCCCTAGAGGCTATCAAACTCCATCAGAATATGTTGAGTTCTTCAAAATTCTGACTATACAACAGCAAGTCATTCATGAGAATGTTGTTTGCCAGTTATTCATTAACATATTCAGGTATGTTAGTCTTCCACCAAATTCCATACATTCTTGGGCTGAATATGAGAATTCTTTATTAAGACAATTTGGGAAAAATATAAATCCACGGAAAGCTTTCTTACAGATTGCAGCAGTTAGAAGACAACCCAACGAGTCTATTTCCTAGTTTAATCAAAGATTTTACCGGGTACATGAAACTTGCACACTTCTCTTAACAAACACAGAAAAATTATAGTTAGATTATAGGCTTTGTAATGAGGAATTGTCCCATGCTCCTCTGTCATGACCCCAACCACATTTAAACATTCCCAACTAAACAAAATGCCCATCAAACGCAGCAGATCTTAAAAAGATAGCCAATATCATATAAGTCTATGGAAAAAGTGACACTAGTTTCATACTAGGATTGGGAATAAAGAAGATTTAAATTAAAATTAAACTGTAAATTTTCAAAGGGCAGCGGTTGAATAAGAAAGGTTGCAACTCCTTCAAAGGGCAGTAGTTGTATGTGAAAGGTTGTGACTCCCTCAATAATAAGGTATAAAGGGAGATTATTTCATTGTGGAGAGGACACCATTTGTGAAGAAATATTATGACATATTCCAAGTGAATCTTACAGCCGAAGAGGATGAAAACCCTCCAAGGAAAATTAAGAGATTTAGGATGGAAACCCGTAACTTCTCTTAGCAAGTTAGTGGATGAAAACCCCTAACTTGGGTAGACATTAGAGACATTCATAGCTGCAAGTTTGAAGGAAGATTATAGCAGAAAAATCAAGATAAGGCCCATTCTTAGAATTATTCATAAAATTATAAAGCTGAATATTATAATAAAATTCATAATTTTATATAAAGTAATATTTATAAATAGTATACAATTGTTATTTTGAGTTAGGATTATTGTTTAAGGAAAAAATACGAAATGTTCTAAAAAGGGACATTACAATTATTTTTAGAGCATAGCAATCTTGCCAGCCTGAGGGTCTAAATCTAGTTAATGCAATGGAGCCAAAAGGCTCAAAGGGCTTTGCAAAGAGAAAGAAGAAAAATAGAGGCAGCACTACAAAAAGAAAAGCAAATTAGTGGTAAAACCAAGATGGCCAATCAGGATGAGTGGAGGATGTTTATAGAAAAAATGGCTAAAAGGCATAGGCAAATGATGAAACAACATGAGGAAACCAATCAATTACTCATCCAAATGATGCAAAACATGAATAATTCTCACAGACACACACAAAACAATGGGATAGAAGTTAGTGACACTAATCAGAATAGAGTAACCATAAATAAGTAATAACAATAGAAGTGGATCATCACCACACCCTACTTAACCCACATTTCTACCTAGAACAAAACCCCCCAAGAAGAAGAATTAAATCAAGAAGCATTTGAGGCCTCTATAGATGAATATTCAAGGATTGATCACAATGTTGGACATGATATTCCTTTCATACAATTCTGCAATGCTAGGAATGGATCTAGGGGAAGACAAATCATGCCGCAAGGCAATAGAGATCTACAACAAAGATTAAGCAAGATGTCACTTCTCACATTTGATGGTTCAGGAAGAGTCACAGTGAGAGCTTGGGTCAAAAAATTGGACACATATCTCTCACTTAGTCCTATGATGTAAGAGGAAGTCATTAAGTTTGCTATTCTTCATTTGGATGGGATTGCACATGAGTGGTGGCATCATGGAATTGTCACACATGGACATCAACATATTGCGACATATGTCAAATTTACACAAACACTTATAGATAGATTTGATCAAAAGCATCCAGAGAGGCATTTCAAAGAAATTACATGATTGAGGCAACGAGGATCAATAGAGGATTATGTGGCAGAATTTCAGAGGATTTCAATCATGGTGATGGATGTTACCGAGGAAAGATTCACTTATTCATTGAGAGTTTGATAGAGTCATTCTGAGGCTTGGTGAGCGCCCTTGACCCTACATCTCTACAAGATGCAATTCAAAAAGCATTGAGGTTGGAAGTTTCTACGAATAAGAGCAAGTCCTACTCCAAGAATGCACCACCTGAGCAACTTAGGAAACCACTTTCACAACCAAAGTTCTTACCTCCAAAGGCAAGCCAAGAAGAAGTCACTAAGAATGAGCTCCGAAGGAAGAAGTTGTGCTTAACATGTAGGGAACCATGGGAGTCGAGTCATAGATGTTTAGGGAAAGGACAAATGCATTGTCATGTCCCCGAAATCGCAAACCCTAACGTTGAAATCCAATTGAATAAATAAAATGAATAATTATATAAATAGTGAAAATATAAAAATAAATATTGGCAATCTAATATTAATCATTATACTCTAATAATATGATATATAAAATAATAAATATAAAATAATACAAACTGAAATCATAAAAGAGAGAATATATGAGCCAAGGAAATAGCGACCATGAAGGTCGAGTGATTAAGCACTAGTCTAACATTAAGAAGTCAACGATTAAGGGATTATCAAAGACGATTGAGACCAATATTGTAGACTCTTAAGCACATCGTTTAGTAATGGCAAGTGACTAAGTGACATGCCTTTTGGGGACGGATGTCTCTATTCCAAGCAACACAACCGTCCCGTGCAAAATATGAAAGTATAAATATTAAGGAGAAATGATGAGGGGGATTATCATCGGGCATGTATGGAAGGAACCATCAAAGATCCGAAGCACATAGTAAGCATCAATTCCATCGGGTCTTACTGCTGACGCAAAGAACCAAGGGAGGCCTGCGCTTGTTCCAATAAAGATTGGGTATTGTAAAGGACGAGTTTCAGAGCTGAATGACAAGCTTAGGGTTGTTAGTTTGGTTAGGCATTGAATGCTACAGACCTTATATTCCTACATAGCCATTACCCAAACTCCAAGGTGGCACGTGAGGGATTTGCTGAACCGTGGGTCTTGTGTGGAGAGTTGCGGGCTTCATTGTCGGGCGAGATATTCCATCTGGAGCTACCATTCACTTATGGAGTTAGTCACAAATGGTTTAAGTCTGGAGCTACCATTCACTTATGGAGTTAGTCACAAATGGTTTAAGTGTTCCACTGAAATGGGGACATTACATAGAGCTTATCACATATAAAAGGTCCTCCTTCAATCATCAATGGGAAGAGAGATGGTAAGAGCTTCTACAGACCGACTGAGGCAGAAGATAAGTTAGATGTCTATAAATTATGTTGAAGACTCATCAAGGGTTGAATGAATGATAATAAGTAAGTGAATATGATCATAAATAAATAGATGTGAATGTATATAAATAAATATGTACCTACATATGTATATATTCAGGCAAATATAATTATTGTAAATCAGCTAGGAATAATCATATACATATAGATCTTCAAATGGATGTAATAATGATGATTGTCGCAATTATTGAGCCTTATAAGTAGTTATGATGCTTAGTATAATTACGGATAATTATCTATTGAGTTACACTAACGACATCTGTTGAGTGCAGAGAAACAAGAACAATTGAATCTTAGGAAGATACATCATCACATCAAGTAAGAAGACGGATCAGGCTCAGGGAAATAAGTCTGGAAGAAGTCCAGTTAGCACGACGATCTGAGGTAAGCGTCATCAGCTGTCTGGATTAACATTGAAGGTTATGTATTCTGAAAATTCGAATTACTACATACGGTGAAGGATTTACGGTATGATGACTAACCTAAATCTTATTAGATTAAATACCAGTTGGGTTCATAAATACGTCATTCTGTGATGACTTGTGAATACACTTTAATATATCTGATGATGAATGAATGCGTAGAGCGATTTAACGACTTGACTGTAATTAATAAATATATATGTCGATATATTGGGTCTCACCTATTTAGCATAGATGAAAAACTAATTCCACAATTGAAGATTAACGATTAACATTTATGCCACAATAATGTTGCTTATAGCAATTATTGTACCCTACTGAGCTATTATGACTTTACTATGACGAGAATAGACTTCGGGCCAAAATCCCCTTTCGCTAATGCTCGATAGGGAGTGTGTGGAGGGAAAGGCGGGTAAATCGGTCCAATGTTGGACAGTCCCAAGACAGGTAGTAAACCTTGAGGGAGTCCAATTCGAGATCGTGCACACGCCCTTGGCACAGTAAATCTTCCATCCAACGAGGTTAGGAAGAGGAATGAGGCTAGGATCCATTCCGCTTGGGAGTAATAAGTTATATCTGATCATGTTAGTTATGCACTAGTTGATAATAATGCATTTCATTCCATCAATCTTTCATTGCTCTTCATAAAACAATCTTAAAAATCAAAGATTTAATTTGTGCATTTCATGTCTCTAATAAGGGGACATTACATGCATCACATATAAGCAATGACAGATGAAGAGTTTGAGGAGGAAGAACCCGAACCCGAATATGTAATAGAAGAAGACGAACTAGAGAAACAAGAAGAAATATGGTTTACAAAGTGGGCATTGGCAACACTTTCAAGGGCACCCAAGTGTCACCCTTCTCGAATCCGTGGTGTTTTCCAAGGTCATAAGGTAACTGTCTTAATTGATAGTGTTGCTACTCATAACTTCATTGATGAGGGTCTAGTGATGAGGATGAAATTAAATGCTGAAAACTTTGAGGGTTTCAAGGTAGCTATGGCTGACAAATTCACTACTCCTTGTACACGAAAGATTCAACAACTGGACATCACTATGGGAAGACACCAAATAAGTGAGGATTTCTATGTGGTAGGCATGGGCAATATGTATGTAGTTTTGGGCATTCAATGGTTACATTCATTGGGTTGATACTATTAAGATTTTCACAAGATGGAGCTATGTTTCCAACATAATGGCAAGGAGGTCATTCTACGAGGACTATTAGATGGATCATTAGGGGTTGTGATGGCCAAAAGGGTGGAGAGAGCATTTAGACATGGGCAAGTAGAATGGGCAACACAGTATATGATCACTGATAAACTTTCTCCCAAAGAAGGGAAGACCGACCATATTAATATTCAATCTATTCTAGACAAGCATAGTGTGGTTTTGAACAATATTCCACTGGGATTACCTCCTAAGAGGGGTTTTGAGCACATCATCGAACTAGAAGAGGCAAAAAAACCAATTATTACCATGCCTTACTACACCCAAAGAGATATAAGGAAGAGATTGAGAAAAACAATTAAGGAATTGCTTGATATGGGGCATATACAACCTAGCTCTAGCCCTTTTGCTTCTTCCATGGTATTGGTAAAAAAGAAAGATGGGATTATGAGGATGTGTGTAGATTATAGGGCACTCAATAAAAAGACTATCAAGAATTGCTATCCCATCCCTAGGGTTGATGAATTAATTGACGAATTCCACGATGCAATTATATTTCTCTAAGATCGATTTGCATTTCGGATAACACCAAGTAAAGATGAGGAAAGAGGATGTTTACAAAACCGCTTTCAGGTGTCATTTTGGACATTTTGAATTCCTAGTCTTACCATTTGGATTGACTAATGCTCTGGCTACATTCCAATCTTGCATGAACCAGGTATTCAATAAACAGTTAAGGAAATTTCTTTTGGTTTTCTTTGACGATATATTGATTTATAGTAAAACTTGGGAAGATAATTTAAGACATATTGATGAGGTATTGGGAATACTTGAGAAACGATCACTATTTGCTAAAGCATCCAAATGTGAATTTGGGATGATTGAAATCTTGTATTTTGGGAATAAGATTAGTGCCAAGGAGTTGGTGTAGATGAAGAGAAAATCAAGGCAATATTAGATTTGCCTCAACCTAAGACTTTAACACATTTAAGGGGATTTGTGGGACTTTGTAGTTATTACAGAAGGTTTGTTAAAAGATTTTCAAAGCTAGTTGTCTCATTAACAAATTTAACTAAGAAAGGAGCTTTTTTATGGAGCGAGGAGGCACAAAGAGCTTTTGACAAGCTCAAAGAGATAATGAGTTCTTGCCCAATATTAGCCATTCTAGATTTCTCTATTCCATTTGAATCAGAATGTGACGTTTCAGGAGAAGTTATTGGAGTCGTGTTAATGCAAAATAAACATCCAATAGCCTTGGAGAGTCGCAAACTCTAGGAAACAAAAAATAAGTATTCTATTTAGGACAAAGAAATGCTAGCTATTATGCATGCATTAGCCAAGTTTAGACAATACCTAGTTTGTGGGAAATGTATTGTTAAGGCCGATCATAAAAGTCTAAGGTTCTTCTTGAATCAAAAGGATTTAAATGATAGGCAACAAAAGTGGGTTAGCAAGTTACAAGCCTATGATTTTAATATTGAGTACATGAAGGGAAGAAATAATGTGGTGGCCAGTGCCTTGTCACGACGACCTCATTTATGCTCTATGACGGATAATCCCGCTGATTGGAAAAACTCTATACTCATAGAATATGCCAAAGATGCATTGGCTAATGATATATTGGAAGGCAAGCTACAAGACAATAATTATAAGGTAGTAGAGGAGCTCATTCTCTACAAAGACCGAATATAGCTTGTCCTAGGATCGAAAATGAAAGAAATTTTTTTAAGTACATATCACGATACACATTGGCTGGTCATCAAGGGTATTATAAAACATATAAACAAGTGAGGGAAAGATTCTCTTGGAAAGGATTGAAAGGGAGTGTTTTAAAACATATTAGAGAATGTATGATTTATCAAAAGAACAAGATAGAGCAAATATTTCCATCCGGGTTGTTACAACCTTTGCCCATACAAAACCAAAAATGGGGGAGTATTTCAATGGATTTCGTCACGGGGCTTCTAAAAATACAAGGAAAGGATCATATATTTGTGGTATTAGATAGATTAATCAAGTGTGCTCATTTTTATGCCATATCTTCTGAATATAGAGCTCCACAAGTAGCCGATCTCCTCTTTAAAGAAATATTTAAACTACATGGACTACCTAGAAACATCATAAGTGACATAGATAATAAATTCATCTGTTTATTTTGGCAAGATCTCTTTAGATTGATTGGAATAAAACTCACCCCAAGCACTAGCTACCGCCCCCAAATGGGTGGGCAAATGAAGATCGTAATTAAGTGGCTTGAGGGGTATTTACGAAATTATGTCACAAGGCAACAAACAACATGGGTCAAATGGTTACATCTTGGAGAATATTGCTACAATTCTACCCATCATATTTCAATAGGAATGACACTCTTCAAGGTGCTATATGGGTATGAGGCAATATCATTTGGGGATTTGATTCTACAAAAAGTAGAGTCCTTGGAGCACAAGACTTGGTACAACAGAAAAACACTCAAAGAAAACTTACAACATCGCTAGAATCAGCAAATGATGTATGCTAATCGCCATGATCGGAAAGAACATTTGAAGTTGGAGACTTGGTTTTCTTAAGGATACAACCTTATAAACAATCCTACCTCAAAGTAAGCGGTGCAAAGAAACTCAATCCACAATTCTATGGACCTTATAAGGTTATAAGAAGGATCGATGATGTAGCTTATGAATTGGAGTTACCAACAAACAATAGAATTGATAATGTCTTTCAAATATCTCACCTCAAGAAGGTGCTAGGTCAACATATTACACCATGCCCAAAGTTACCCCCACTTGATGGCAAAGGAAAATTGAGTTTGGAACTCAAAGCCATCATTAACATGAGAGAAAAGAAGTTAAGAAATAAGGTTATCCTGGAATATTTGGTTAAATGGAAGAATCTGCCTATGGAGGATGCCACATGGAAAGGAGCAGATATCTTTGATCATGCAATCTTGGGAAGGGTGGACTGTCATGCCCCCACTCATATTTAAACATTCCCAACTAAAAAAAAAACCCATTCATCCCAACAAATCTTAAAAAAATAACCAATATCATATAAGTCTATGAAAAAAGTGATGCTGGTTTCATACTAGCGATTGGGAATAAAGAAGAGTTCAATTAAAATTAAACTGTAAGTTATCAAAGGGCAGCGGTTGAATAAGAAAGGTTGTGACTTTTTCAAAGGGCAGTAGTTGTATGTGAAAGGCTGTGACTCCCTCAATAATAAGGTATAAAGGGAGATCATTTCATTGTGTAGAGGACATTGATTGTGAAGAAATATTATCACATATTCTAAGTGAATCTTACAACCAAAGAGGATGAAAGCCCTCCAAGGAAAATTAAGAGATTTAAGGACGAAAACCCTTAATTTCTCTTAGCAAGTTAGTGGACGAAAACCCCTAACTTCAGTAGACATTAGAGATATTCATAGCTGCAAGTTTGAAGGAGGATTATAGCAGAAAAATCAAGATAAGGCCCATTCTCAGAATTATTCATAAAATTATAAAGCTGAATATTATAATAAAATTCATAATTTTATATAAAGTAATATTTATAAATAGTATGCAATTGTTATTTTGAGTTAGAATTATTGTTTAAGGAAAAAATAGGAGATGTTCTAAAAAGGGACATTACAATTCCTAACAAACACACACAAGAATGATAGTTTGATAAGTTTTATAATGAGTAATTGAAAGTGCAATTAATCAAGGCAAAATAACTAATACCAAATTAACTCTATTCTAATCTAGTGCTATCAAATTACACAAAATGATTGCAAATCCCTATTTGTGTAGAGAGATGATAAATCATGGAGTGAATGGGTTGAAGTTGGTCTTCAACCTTGAAGCCTCCAATGGATGTTGATGCTAACCTGTCTTTGGGAGCTCACAAAGGTAATGAAGACTATCCTGATAAGGGAAATTCTTAGATAAAAGCAGAAAGAATAATTGACTGTGGCTGTGTTAATGAAATGGTAGAGTACTGTGCTCTAAGACAATTTTCCCGACCCTAGAGAGTGCCATGAAAGGGTACATTTATAAGAAAAGGAAAAAATTAGGGATTAAATGGAAGAAAAATAAGCATATGGAGAGTGAAAACAAAGAGGCAGGGGTAGGAGGAACATTAACTTTTCAACTCTTGATCTTTCATTTTCTCACATGATGAAGTGTGACGAAACCAGTGTTGTGGTTCTGCAACAACCTGACAGTTTTGTAGCCACCACTTTAGGCAGGAGCCAATTTTGCAACTGCTACTTTTGTAAGCAGTTGTTTTGCTACCAAAGTACAAAAAAGCAAGGTCTAGGCCTAAGTTGACTCAATCAATGCAGGGAGACTGGGAAAAGACAAATGGAGGCTCAAAAGGGTCAAAAGGAGACAGATAGGGAGAAACAACTTTGTGAGTGACGATAACTCATACCATTGTGGTTGTGCAAGCTTGGAAGTCTTAACAATCACCTAGAGGTCTATCAATCATCATTGAATGTCATATGTTGCGCCACAAACAAATTTAGGCACTTTCAGGGACAACCAAAATTTAGACTTATGGCTGAGAAAGACTTTCATCCTCTATTGAAATGGCAGGGTATTGCTCATCACATGACATTTTTGAGTTGCAAGGACAAATCTCATTCTCTGTTATAAGGCTCCCAAGACATCCCAATTTTATAGACCACCGGAAATTGATCTTGTATGGATTATCTGGATCAGCAGGTGCAGACCATAGCACTAGCTTACATTATGCTTCAATGGTGGCAGCATAGTAATGAAGACTGCATGGTAAAAGCTGCTTGTAATTTCTTATTGTGATGGGAATATGGTGTAACTAATTTGAAGTTATGGAATAGATTGTTGGGTTGAAATGCTTGGCCCAAAATTAAAACATTTTTTTTGCTGATCTCACAAATAAGGTCCTTGCAACAGAAGTTCTACACAAGGTTTTCACTTCCTCTTATGTACTTTTTTTTTTCGTGCAAATTAAACAGCTTGATACATATTTGTAAAATGCTCTTTAGCCAGCCCTGATTGGGTTCACGCATCTGTTTGGTTTTTCCTGCCTCAATCATTTGTGCTTACTTTCTTAATTCAGCTGGTACCATACTTTATTTGATAAGAACTAAGGGTGGAAGAAATTGCTGTTGTTTTGTAATGGTTTTCCTGAAATTTTGCTCTTTTACAGTCTCCATGCATCATGTGAAATTTACTGCTTGCAGTTATTGTGATCATTAGAGTAGCAGGGCTTCAATCCAGTAGAGCTCTCACTATTTCATCTATGGTGTTTCCCTGCATTTTTCTCTTATCTGATGAGCACAATTAAACCTCAGATGATTTTTATATCACCAAGCTGCTTTATAAACCTAATTTTGATGGACCAGTTCCATCCAATCCAGGGTATTATAGCACCACAGTTATCAGGAGACTCTAATATAGGGACGAGAAGCCCGTCACCGCTCTCATACCTGCATTTTCTGATGATTGTATTTGTAGTTTTAGATTTAATATAGCCATACCCTTATAAAGTTAATCCCTAACCCTGATTTGAAATGGCATCCTCTTACCTGTACCTGTGCTTCTCTAGGTGACTATGGTTAGAACTATTACATAGTCTTTGCTACCATAAACAATTGGCTTCTTTATCTAGTGGTGCTTCATTATTTAGCAATGCAATGGAGGTAACTGGAAAATTCATCAATTAATGATTTTCATTAAATAGTAAATACCCTAGTTGCTGCCTAGAAAAGTAATCTCTGCTAATATTACCAAAACTGCTAATGAGTTTGCCAAACAACTAGCCAGGTTAGGCAGCGATTTGACTTATGGGAGTAACTGTAATAAAATTCAGTCTCATTTACAGGTCACCCAGTTCTATTTTGACTGCCGCCAATATTTTAACTTTAAATCACATTACTGGTGATTTCATGCAAGCTGATATTCCAGATTCAAGGAATTGGAGTGTTATAATTCTTTGGGCAAGTATGGTGGTTCATGGAATTCAGACCGGGAAGGTTGTGGTAGAGAATATATCACAGCACCTAAAAAAGTGATTAAGAGGAGTAGCTATTAAAAAAATTCTGGCCAAGCTCAAGGATGCTAAACCTATGCCAGCTTCATAAAAATCATTCTAAGAGATTTTCGTCCGTATGCGAGACAGTAAATTCCTCTTTTTGATGAATTTCACAGTTATTTCTCAGCCTGGTCCTTTTAGCATGGGCATGATAATGCTGACATCTCAGCTTGGTCCTGTGTTGTGGAAGAAAAATAAGCATATGGAGAGTGAAAACAAAGAGGCAGGGGTAGGAGGAACATTAACTTTTCAACTCTTGATCTTTCATTTTCTCACATGATGAAGTGTGACGAAACCAGTGTTGTGGTTCTGCAACAACCTGACAGTTTTGTAGCCACCACTTTAGGCAGGAGCCAATTTTGCAACTGCTACTTTTGTAAGCAGTTGTTTTGCTACCAAAGTACAAAAAAGCAAGGTCTAGGCCTAAGTTGACTCAATCAATGCAGGGAGACTGGGAAAAGACAAATGGAGGCTCAAAAGGGTCAAAAGGAGACAGATAGGGAGAAACAACTTTGTGAGTGACGATAACTCATACCATTGTGGTTGTGCAAGCTTGGAAGTCTTAACAATCACCTAGAGGTCTATCAATCATCATTGAATGTCATATGTTGCGCCACAAACAAATTTAGGCACTTTCAGGGACAACCAAAATTTAGACTTATGGCTGAGAAAGACTTTCATCCTCTATTGAAATGGCAGGGTATTGCTCATCACATGACATTTTTGAGTTGCAAGGACAAATCTCATTCTCTGTTATAAGGCTCCCAAGACATCCCAATTTTATAGACCACCGGAAATTGATCTTGTATGGATTATCTGGATCAGCAGGTGCAGACCATAGCACTAGCTTACATTATGCTTCAATGGTGGCAGCATAGTAATGAAGACTGCATGGTAAAAGCTGCTTGTAATTTCTTATTGTGATGGGAATATGGTGTAACTAATTTGAAGTTATGGAATAGATTGTTGGGTTGAAATGCTTGGCCCAAAATTAAAACATTTTTTTTGCTGATCTCACAAATAAGGTCCTTGCAACAGAAGTTCTACACAAGGTTTTCACTTCCTCTTATGTACTTTTTTTTTTCGTGCAAATTAAACAGCTTGATACATATTTGTAAAATGCTCTTTAGCCAGCCCTGATTGGGTTCACGCATCTGTTTGGTTTTTCCTGCCTCAATCATTTGTGCTTACTTTCTTAATTCAGCTGGTACCATACTTTATTTGATAAGAACTAAGGGTGGAAGAAATTGCTGTTGTTTTGTAATGGTTTTCCTGAAATTTTGCTCTTTTACAGTCTCCATGCATCATGTGAAATTTACTGCTTGCAGTTATTGTGATCATTAGAGTAGCAGGGCTTCAATCCAGTAGAGCTCTCACTATTTCATCTATGGTGTTTCCCTGCATTTTTCTCTTATCTGATGAGCACAATTAAACCTCAGATGATTTTTATATCACCAAGCTGCTTTATAAACCTAATTTTGATGGACCAGTTCCATCCAATCCAGGGTATTATAGCACCACAGTTATCAGGAGACTCTAATATAGGGACGAGAAGCCCGTCACCGCTCTCATACCTGCATTTTCTGATGATTGTATTTGTAGTTTTAGATTTAATATAGCCATACCCTTATAAAGTTAATCCCTAACCCTGATTTGAAATGGCATCCTCTTACCTGTACCTGTGCTTCTCTAGGTGACTATGGTTAGAACTATTACATAGTCTTTGCTACCATAAACAATTGGCTTCTTTATCTAGTGGTGCTTCATTATTTAGCAATGCAATGGAGGTAACTGGAAAATTCATCAATTAATGATTTTCATTAAATAGTAAATACCCTAGTTGCTGCCTAGAAAAGTAATCTCTGCTAATATTACCAAAACTGCTAATGAGTTTGCCAAACAACTAGCCAGGTTAGGCAGCGATTTGACTTATGGAGTAACTGTAATAAAATTCAGTCTCATTTACAGGTCACCCAGTTCTATTTTGACTGCCACCAATATTTTAACTTTAAATCACATTACTGGTGATTTCATGCAAGCTGATATTCCAGATTCAAGGAATTGGAGTGTTATAATTCTTTGGGCAAGTATGGTGGTTCATGGAATTCAGACCGGGAAGGTTGTGGTAGAGAATATATCACAGCACCTAAAAAAGTGATTAAGAGGAGTAGCTATTAAAAAAATTCTGGCCAAGCTCAAGGATGCTAAACCTATGCCAGCTTCATAAAAATCATTCTAAGAGATTTTCGTCCGTATGCGAGACAGTAAATTCCTCTTTTTGATGAATTTCACAGTTATTTCTCAGCCTGGTCCTTTTAGCATGGGCATGATAATGCTGACATCTCAGCTTGGTCCTGTGTTGTTGCAGAGCTTACAAATATCCTTTTTCAGGTCCCTCTAGATACCAGATTTCCAATCAGTCCATCTCTGTCGCGTTTCCCCTTGAGCCTGGCACTATTGTGGGGAGATTTGACATGAACAAAGCATTTGAAGATAGTTGTTGATATCATTATAAAAGTTTACAGGGACATGCCAAGAGAATAGATGGGCTGCTCCAAAAAATGACTTGTAACTGCACAAACTGGATGATATGCAATGAAAGCTTTCTGAAATGGTTCCATCTTCAGCTTTCATGACTGATCTGAATTTGAAGATGTTAGTGTCTGCCATGCTACAGCAGTTTCATCCACTTAAATTTCAACATACTGCTCAGCCTCAATAGGAGGATCTGCAAATCCTCAAATTACCCGCTTTTTCTCGGTTGCTATTTGGGTTGGTATCTATGAATGCTTCCCTGATGATGGCTGAGACTAGAGAGCAACAGCTCTCAGCTCTTGAACCTGACTTTAGCTAGGAGCTGAAGCACGAATTGGATTAGGAGATGATGGTTCTTCTTCAACAATGTTCCCTTTAATCAGAGTGACAGATATGTCAACCCAAACATGATTCCATATCTTGTTTTGCCATGCAGCTGCTATTTTTTTTTCTGAAAGTTGCTCATTTTCAAACTTGGGCTACTACAATACTGTGGAAGTTTTTGTCAAGTTCTGTTAATGTTTATTTTTGCTTATGGTTTTCTATAAAATAACAGTTTTCAGTGTTTACTAATAGTAATTATCCATCGAAAGTGGAATATAGTTTTTAGCTTAAAACTCTTTCGCTTACCTCAAGTTTTAGCAGGTTCTACAAACATCTACAACTTTTAACAGTTTCTGTATATTTATATAATTTATAGTTTATGGTAAAAACTCATATACCTTAAATCTAGAGTTGACCCTGAATAAACTTATGGGGCAATATGACATCTGAAAGAAGCTTTTACGGTTTACCTATTAGGAAACCACTTATGTCTATGATGCTTTTCTGTGTAAACTCATGAAAACTAGACCGTACCGATATGTGTGTTTAACTGGGAGAAATTTATATCTCAGACTTGTTAGTGGTTTGCTTGATACAAATCCTTTGTAGTAGGTAATGCAGAAAAATGTCATAGGAGTTACAAGGTTCAGTAGGAGCTGGCCTATGGTAAATTTGATAATGGTAGTAGAGCTTCAAATCAAGAAAGCTTAATGAATTGGAACTAGTCCTTAGTCAAACGATGAGGTTCAATTTCTTTAGTCAAGAGGTCAAAGACTTGAATCTATCTCTGCCAAATGTAGGAATTGTAGAAGAGTATCTTTGGCTATTAAAGGTACCATTGGATTTGCATATTAGCCCTGTGATGTGTGGTTAACATAATTTCTGCTGGTTCAAAGGCACATCTATAGATTATTGGACACATACTTATGTCTAGTGAGCATTTTGTACTACTAACTGTGTATGTAAGTTGGTCAATGTTCCAAAGACCTATGTTTGGGAAATATTCCAAAGTTTGCTTTTGTGACTGGATTTTTGCTTGTGTGCTATGGCACTCACCAAAACGAAATATTAATATCAAGGATCTGTGATGCAGATTGTCACCGAGAGGGGTGAGCGCCTGCAATCTTATATTTATCACCGAGCAGATGTGAATCCATCAAATTTAATCACAACTGGTGATTGGCTGCAGCAGTAAATCTTTTCAAACATATCTTGCAGGACAACTTAAAGGAAATCTTTTCCTAGAGTTTTGGGCATTTAAAACTTCTTGCCACATAATGAAGAACATAGTCTCTTGAATCTTAGAGGAATACATTTTCTAAGTCTTGCTTGGTTCTGTATTATTGTGAATTTCTTCATCAAGTAAAGTATGACGGTAAACTGTATCCAAATATATGTACCATAATGCAGTTGTACGAGTCTTTTGTTGAAAAGTGGGAATCAGTGGTTGGTTTGAATTCTCATCCTGAGATTATTTGATTTTATTATTCTTGAACTGAGTTTTTATCAAAGTGGAAATGGAAAGAAATTAGAGTTTCTCTTTCCCAATAATTTTATTTTTATTTGTTGATGAATAAAATGTATAGACTAAACTCTTTAGTATCATGTGGTTTTCCTATCTTTTGCTTTCGATTCTTGCAGGTTTCTTGATTGTTAATGTGATAATTGATAAATTCTTTGTTCATTGTTGATGATAACGTGAATTTATATAGATCCAAAAATAGCGGTTTTGGACTATCCTTTTTTCTCATTTTGGATCTTGAATTTATAATACCGTATGTTTCATAGCTGCAAGTTATTGAAGCTGATAATTATTCTTGTAAGGTAATGGATTTGTTAAGTTCTGATAGGAAGATCAAGAGACGGTGGTTTTTAATGTTGTAATTGGTAGGCATTGTATGAGTTAATGGTAACAACACCGATACACAGGCATTGTTAGATTTTCTGATGACAAATCCAAATGTACATCCTTCTTATTTATGGGCCCCTTATCTATGACTGAATCTAAAGGAACAAGTAATAACTATGCAACCTGCTTCTGCTGCACAAAGGCAGAAGAAAAGTCTGTTGGAGCTGTTTCATAAAGCTCTTGATATTAGTTAAGAATTCCACACCTTGTCTCTTAGTGCAGTTATCAGTATATCTCTCCGAGGTATTTTCATTAACTGTTCTCAGCTTTTGCTCACTAGTATATAACCACAGATATCCAGAAGGATGGGTTTTTTCGATTCTGCAGCTACTTTGTGTAATCATAGTAGCAGTTTGTTTCGTCTGCTTTATGTATTATCAGTTTGTTTTGTCTGCTTTATGTATTATAACTGGCTTTTCCCAATCATAATTAGAATTTCTTTTACTTAGCAAAAAGAAACAAAACAAAATTCTAACTTCAATTAGTACTAATTAATCCTAGTACCTTGGTGAAGTGTATCTTGCATCCGGAAGCATCATCGCCATGTTTGCGATATTCTGCAGATATGTGTGTGTTGTCAGTGCATTATAATTCTTCCAGTCATCTCAAAAGATGATTGAAGTCAAGCTGTAGTGCACATGGACTATGTACATATAATCTCTTAATTTTGTTTAGCAGCTGGACTAGCAATAACTTTGTCATGTCTGTTGAATCTTTCTAGGTCTCATACAAAAGTAGGTAGAAGAAATAGAGTATTATTCCAATGGATTTGATTAACTACTTTTTTGTTGGCTTTCCCTGTTAATAAATAAAAAAGAAAAGCTATTATTTTCTTGTCTACTTCATCAGCATGATGGAAATGAGAAGTTGATGGGTGAGACTTATCCATTTCACAGAAATGCATATCCAATCTAAATGTGCTTAATTATCAAAGATTTTGAATTATACATCACCCTGAATTACAACTCCATCGTAGGATAGATATAGGTTTTATTTTTCCCTTTTTGGCTGACGAGTTTGAGAATTGTGTGATGCATTAGCCATTATATCTTCAATACAGAAATAATTTGCTTCTTGCACTTTATTGACCTGAAACTTCAATCTTTATTTGTAATATGCCCTGCTATGCCATTACATCGGTTGACTCTTAACTTGATGGAATAACAACAAAATCTACAATTTGGTTATCTTGATGGTGCTTATATAATGTAGTACGTAAAATGTTTGCAACTAAATTAGTATTGAACTCCAATGGATTGATAAAATCTAGAGAAACTTTAAGAGGTTAATTTTTTTCCAGTATGGATCAGAGGTTACAAGTTAAGGCATTCAATCTCTTGACCATCTTCGATATCAAAATTTTACTATGATAAACTTGACTTCTATATTATCCTGGATAAATATTTTAAAATAATTGCAATATTTTTTCCCTTATCTTATTCTTCACCTTCATGCTAAATGCGTAACTCATGATCTATGTTATGGATTTTTATCACATAATTAAATTTCCTAAACAAATAATTGGCACCTTTCCCAATTTTGATACATAGGCGAAGTGCAGAGTGGCGGAGATTCTTGAATTTTATTTCCCTATATCCACCATTATGTAAAGTTATGCTCATAATATTAGTTTATTTAAGTTAAAAATCATAGCAGCAAAAATCTTTCTCAGGAATAAATCAGCAAACCAAAAGATAGAGATTTTTTCAATTATTTGGAAAAAGATAAGGAAAAATTGCTGCAGAAATCAGAAAAAATAACCAGAAACTCTTCATTTATTTTCTTACCAAAAATCACAATATTTAGCGAAAAAAACAGAAATTTTAGTGTGATTTAACTGTGTTTTTTGGTCAAGGGATCTCATTGCCTGATAAAAATAAAAAACTTGCAATTTAAAAAAAGTTTTAATAGGCTTTGAGGCCAATTTACATTCATGAACAACCTGCAAAACGGAAGTGGTCCTAATCCACCTTGCTAATTCCATTACAGGCTTGTCTTTTGATGTGTATATATATTCTTAAATGATCCTGCGACTCATCTAATTTGGACAGGGCAAATAACTAATCTCTTTACTGTTGTGTTTTGGGCGAAATAACTCCTACTTTATAATTTGTCATTTAATATCTTTGTACTTTGTCAAACCAATGTCTCAATAAAATTTGACTCTCTTCTTTGTAAACATGGCCATGGCTTGAAAGAAAAAAATGGTGACTTCTTTGTAACCATTAATCAGTAAATGTGATATAAATTTACATTTTCAAAAAATGCTAAAATAAATGGATAATTGCTCTCTTTTGATAAAAAAATCTTGTGGATAAATTAATTCAAAATGGAATTCAGCATATATGTATTCATCCAACCCCACGAAGAAACCTCTTCCAACCAACTAGCAATCAACCGTTACCATTACAATCAGATAACTGTCACACAAAAACACAAAGACGTTATTTCATCTACAATTTATAAAAATAATTCAAAATGAAGCTCCACATATATGTTTTGGTACCACTGCATGGACAAAACGCTCCTACCCAACTAGCAATTAACCACTGCTATTATAGCCAGATGTCTGTCCCACCAAAGGAAAAGACGTCATTTGATCAATGATTTTCCTACATAGAAGCCATAATTGGTAGTTTGGTACCTAAAGATTGTTCGATATTGGTGGTGTGATTAATACATCAACCCATGATGTATTAGGCCGGCAGGCTCAACTCAAAATCTCAGTTTTGTAGTCTCCAAAGAAGCATTGCAGATTGCAAAGAAGAATTGCAAGCATATATCTAATATCATGCCAGAAGAGCTATAAAAATGCCAATTTTTCTTACGAAGAAGGAAAATGGATGTTTGTCAAGAAGGATAAACTCTTTATGAGATGTAATAGTAAATATGAATGATAGAAGAACATGTATTTACATGTAGATTCGTGGGATCTTTTCCTAGACCACAGTCTCTTAAAGGATTTGGGTACAAAAGAATTGGAAGCCATTGGGATCAGTCGAGATACTAATGATTTTCTTTAGTGTAGGGAAAATAACAGATATCTCAAGGTGGAACACAGTTTTAAGAAAATCAACTTTAGTCATGAACGACTGGCCCATGGCCTTGAACCCAACAAAGAATCTATGGGTAAGGTTCCCTCCTCTTCCAAATGACTGCTGGTAGGAAATTGCTTTGAAGATGAGAAACGCGATAGAAAAATAAATTGCAGCCTCATAATTCGCTAGAAACACAATTCCTCGTCTACACATGAATGTATCAATCTAGACTTAGACAAATAATAGATTATTTTTTAATATAGAAGGTATTGATTGGGAACAACACATGGCCTGTGAAAATATTTCATTCAGACCGAGATTGTCATGAGCATGGACACCTTACTAGGTGTGTCCTCCAGAACTGTGTGAGAAAAGTGAGTAGAGCAAGAGCTGCAGCCAAAAAAAATGATTAATCCATTGCCTTCATCTGCAAGAAAGATACAGATCTCATACAGGATCAGGTCACTTAATTTTTGTCCTGATTAGAAACATTTGAATACTTAAATAGTAGTTGCTGCTTTTATGCGAATCTCAGTAGGTACAAGGTGTGGCCCGAAGAACTAAATGTCGTCGGTTGCAAAATCTACTTAGAAGCAATGTATTATTATTTTGAATTGACAAAAACAATATTGTTTTATACTCACTTTTTATCCTCTTGAATTTTGTTGAACAAAATATATAGATAACATTCTCTTTTTCCAAGTCATTTGCACTGGCTTATAAATACAGAATTGTAATTTTAATGGTGAAAGTTGTACACCCTACACTTATCCTAATTTGTTTTGGGCTTACATTGACAGGGTTGTCCTTATGCAATGATTAGTGTATAAATGATATATTTCTGCACAAGAGTTGGCAAGTTCTTGAATCTAACATGATCCCTTCTACACATCTTTAGGTATTGTTCCTAATCCTCTATCAATTTCTTACCTTAAGTCAAATCCATAGGTGTGTAAATGAATTTGGTTTGTTTTTGCATTGTCAAACTTGTAAATTCGAAAATCCCAAGCCAAACCCTTCTCAATTAGTCATTACCTATTGACTTGAAAGCAAACCAGTTGAAATTATATGCTAGGGTGTTCTATAAAAGGATAAACCCTATTTCACTTTTAGATATCAAGATCCATCCACAAGCTCGCTCTTCATTTCACTTTATCATTTAAGGAGCATTATAGTGCATCTTTGCAAAATCAATTTACATAAGAATCTACACTTAATAATATATCAAGTATCTTGTATGGTTGCTTATGTCTTTGATCCTTGTTCCAAAACCATTCTTAGGGGTTTACCCAAAGGAGAAGATCCTTGACTAGCAGACTTTTCAAAGGTATTCACAAACACCACTTGTTTTATAAAGAGATTCCACAAGGTGAGGCGAACATGTTCCAAGCAACAAGAACTTGGAAAATCATTTTCATGTGCAAAAGTTCAAATCTGTGAGTAGTAATCACTTTTGTGGGGATGAAATTTAGTTATGTATGTTCATATTCGATCCAAACTAGAGCAAGGATCATTGTCAAAGCTTTATAGAATTAGATTTGATATTAGAGCATAATTTGGATCATTGATTGACATTTAGTGAAATGTTATCGTCATATACAAAGTTACATTCTCATCCTTTCGTATTATTTCAAAAAATGTGCATGTACATTTAGGTTACTATCACAACTCATTTATCTAGGATTGATTGCTTATGTTGAATTTATGCTTTACCCTAGATAGGTGATTTAGAAAAGGCTTTATTTATTTTCATTTCAAGAATAAGGATCTATAATTCTTGTTTTAAATGTTTTTTTTCATGTATTTGGGCTTTTTTGGGGTGTTATTTATAGTTTTTAAAGTTAGGCTTACTTGATGCTCTTATTAAGTTTGACTTTTAATCAACAAAGTTGCATTATAGATTGTTTATAAAATAATTCCATCACAAGGAATACATTGAATCTATTATGTGAGATAGGTTGTTTTCCTCCCTATTTTATTTGGGGATTTCTTCACCAACAAATTTAGATGAATTTATGTATAAAACAAATGTTTACATAGTGCATCAAACTATGTGGTATGATTTTTGTGATTCAAATGTGCAATTTTGAGTCAATCCACATTGAGGTGTATTTCAGTAGTTATCGTTCACAAGGACTCATGTTTAATTAGTATAATTGCTCCACTTGACAATTGTTGGATCTAGTTAATGTTTATAAAGGTTAGCCACCAAGACTTCCTAAGAGGTCACTCATTCTAACCTCAATCTGGCATACTTAACTATGGAGTTTCCCATACAATCAAGCCCCCTTACCTTGCTAGCCTATTTCAAACCTTACAATAAGTTTTGTGCCTTGTGAACCATTAAATATGTATCTCCTTAGATTTTTCATTTATAAACAAGTTATGTTTTTGTAGTGCACTAAATTATATGGTTGGATTTTTTGATTCAATTACATAATTTAAGTCAATCTACATTGAACCATGTTCATGAGTATTAGTTCACAATAACTCATATCTCTTGAGCATGAATGAACTACTTGACACTCTTTGCATCTAGGTGAGGCTTGTAGGGCTAAGGCACCATGACTCCTTAGAGATCGCTTGTCATAGTATTACCCTTGCTTAAGCACATTATACTTATTATGGAGCTTCCCAGGTCTGTCATTTATAAAGAAGTGTTTTTACAGAGGATCACATTATGTGGTATGTGTTGACACCAAAATTTGACAAGGTAACAGTGTCTTATAGGAAACTCAGTTTATGGGGGACCTTTTGCACTAAACTGAGTGACCTTCGGGTTTTTAGAGAAGCCGAATTCTTCTATAATGGGGGTTTGGAAAGGGAAAAGGAAACAGATATAATAAAATAAAGTCTAACCTAAAGCGATGCGCCAAGAATTAATGATAGGCATGATAAATCATAGATCTAAAGGCCTGATTGGTATTTGTAGTGTTCCAAAAGAGCATAAACTGAAAATCATAGTACAAACAATCCATTTATTGACATAAAATAACATTGCATACATTCCTACTGCCAAGAAGAATCATTAGACATGATCTAGACCAGTAAACTTGCATTCAATATATATAGAAGTTCTCAAATGAAATGTCCAGACAATAAAAGCACAGTTTACAGTTTAATCAAATAGCATGAAAGAACAGAAAGGCCAAACAATTGGCATAGTCTGAAAGTCTTTTGCAATAAAATAAAACAGTAATAAAGGCCTGGCATCTTTTCCTAAAACCAGTGTTCCTTCAAAATTTTGGACCCCTTTCTCCCAACAGAGAAAAGTATATATAGCAAAAAAACTCCCACCGCCTCGGAGAGCAACCACTGAAAAGATTTCGCTATCCCCTGGCAATGATGCAGAAATAAGAATATTCCCCAAGCCGTTGCAACAGAAAAAATTTGAAACCAAGCATCTGGTCATTCCAAGCAAGGTTAAAATAGACAAGTGTCACCATCTTGTGCAAATGATTATGACATGCAGTGGCCAATCGTAGCATTTAGTTTGCCTGAATCACCTGAAAACAAGATCCGTCGAATAGGCACGTGGCAGCATTTTGCTGCCCACGCGAACCTTTATCTCTTGCCGCCGAAGACTTGCGCCAAGGCTACACGTGTTGAGTGGGCAGAGCTTTGTCCAAAAGCAGAGGAAACGATCATCGACTGGGCGCAAAAAAGACGCATGGCAACATTTCGCTACCTGCGGTCGTTATTTCATCCTCTCGCTGAAAGATTTGCGAAGAGTAGACACGTAGCAAGATTGCATCACAGACAACAATTGTGGGGCCCGCCAAATTTCTTTGGGAATGCGAGCACGTGGCACTCGAGCGGAGCCCGATGAGGAAGCAAAAAGGAATAATAAATAATGGCCCGCAACCACAACACGTGGAAGTATAGCGGGGATTCTTGAGATGCGAAAGGAAGGGAAAACCTTCGAGGTGCGCAAAGCAGACACGTGGAGGGGGGAAAGCATACTTTGATAAAAGGCTAAGTGGATTTCCTGCGAGGCGCGGGCCGATACATAGAGGAAAATACACCCGAAGGGAGCTCGTTGAATACTTATTAACAACTTTTGGCGACTACCAGGGGCGTTTCACCTGACGAATGGAGAACCCAAAATTTCTCTGGTTTACAGACCAGAGCGCCATTTCATTAGATAACGAAGTCAGAGATTGGAAAGAGCCGCCCGCAAAAGCAACCATTCATCCTCAGATGGCCTTACCATGTTGCACAAATTCTCCTGTGCTCCGCTTAGATCAATAGTTTCTTTATGAGGCAGTGCATTAGGTAAACTGACCCCTACTTCACAATGAAATAGTAGCTGTGAAAGCGGATGAATAACTTCCTCAATGTTGGTTGCGGTGAGAGGATGACTGAAATTCCTGAAAGCATCTAGATCATTTTCCTTCTCTTCTATTCTTTCTGCAATCTGTTCAGTCGTAGCAATAGAGCCATTTTCAAGGAACGGGGACAACAAACCCATTATGTTCAACTTGGAGAAACTCTCCCGCATGTTGTCCATTGTCTTGCTTAGAATAGCCGCGGTTGCTTTAGTGCACTGGAAGGAAGAGTGGCAATGGATAAACTTATTTGTCGTCTAAGCAGAAGCATCCTGATCTTCAATTCCTGCCCTGGTGAGGTTTTCATCAGAGACTAAGTATAGCTCGGTGAGCAGATCTTTTGCTTCTGGAACCTTTTCCAAGATAAACCGTGGGAACTGCTTAATCATATCATGAGCCTCCTGGCTCAGCTTTGATGCCTTCACGATGAATCGAAGGGTAGGCTATAGTGCCAGGCAGAAAGTTTTAACCTTTTCCCAGTGAGAAATGTACAACTACCTAACCAACGAAATAATGTCTGGTTGTGTAGGAGAAGATAGGAGAGAGCTTTTAAGAGAAGCGATCTCTACGTCCTTTGAGTTAATGGCCTCAACCAACTCTGCCCTTATCTTTTTCTCGAACGCCAGTTGCTCCACAAAGCTGCTCATTTCTTTATTCCAATTCTCCTCAGCTCGGGAGTGATTTGCTAAGTGCATGTCCAGAGAGGACTTTGTCTCTTGGAGCTCTTGTTCTAATTGATATTTTAGGCCCTCAAATTCAATCTCTCTTTCTTGTATTTTCTGCTCATATTGAGCTTGTTGGTGCTCCAAAGCCTCATTCCTTTGTGCCATTCCTTGACTATACTCAAGGCGAAGTCGCTCCAGCTCTTCATTCTTTAGCTGCAAATTCTGCTCCGCCTCCTGATTCTTAGTATGCAGCTCTTTTACCATAGAAGGGTCGATAGTCTGAATCTTCGTAAGCTCACCCTAAAGTTTGTTCTTCTCATTCTCTACTACTAGTGCCCTTTTTCATACATGCAACATCCGCCTCCAGGGATTTCTCTTTTTTCTCCAAAAAGATAACCCTTTCCCTTACTGCTTTAAGCTGCTCATCTTTTTTCTTTAGTTGGCGACCAATTTTAAGGAAGTCAAAGGTGACCACCCATTGTGTTTCCTCCATAATCTCAACCTTATCTTGCGGTCGGGCCACCTTCATGTCAAGCCCTGCCGCATATATTTCATAGTCTTCTGGGTGCATCTCCCCCTGAGGCTTAGTTACTCTCGGGTACATGGTTGCAAACTTTAGCTCTTATCGGGTCTCATTATAAAGAGTGTATTTTTGGCTCAGCAGAAGCACTGTCATCCTTTGCCTTGCACTTTTTCATTCTACTTGCACGTGCTTCCTTTCCACAGTCAATCTGCACCATAAATTTAACTGGTGACGAAACTAGTCTGCCTGAGAAAGGAGCACAAGAAGGTAGGGCATATGGATAGGTGATTTTGATAGGCCTGGGCATTTGCTTTTTTTGGAGAGTGACAGTTTGCGGGGTGAAGTGGGGCACATTCCAAAGCTCGGTTTGAGGACCAGTAGAAGGGCTAGTCACTTGCCACGGCTCAATTGGTGAATCGGCGGAAGGACTCATGGGCTGGAATGGTGAAGGAGTCATTATTGCGAAGTCAGCCCATTGTGATGGAAGAGGATCTGTGGCAATAGTGGAGGGGTGCCTGCAAAGGGCACGCCTTCGGAAAGCAAGGCAAGGAGAGACTGAGCGGCAACAGATGGTGTAAGGGTTCGCGAAGGAGTAAAGCCAGGTGGAGTGGTCTATGAGAATTGGGCGAAACCTCTCGCATTTGTTGGATTAAGAGTGGGAAATAGAGGGTCAGTACTCATGGCAGGGATTGCTGCTAAGACAGGGATAGATACCAAGGACTGAGAAGCAAGGGAAGAAGGAGCGAATTTTACCTGTTGACTGGTTGATGGCGGCTCCACAATCTCTAGTGACTCTTCCTCGGCCTCAGGCTCCTGGCTAGCTGCAAGCACCTGTCTTCTGGCGGGTTCTTGCGAACCCTCTCCGATAATGGTCTCTGTATGCTGTCGTTTTGCGGGCGAGGCTTCCCGAGCTTTGACAGTTATTATCGTCTGCTGCTATGGGAGCCCGACTACCTTAGCGACCCAAGTGAGTGTATGTGAAGCCCTTGATACATTAAACCGCACATTTGTGGCCACATAGGCGGGTTGTATAGAGCCTTTCTCCTTTGGCGCGGAGGACGCAGAAGTCGTTGCTTCCTCTTCCTGCTCTTCAAACTCATCCTCAGGGTCATCGCTCTTATTGATGCTAGAGTCTGGGCTGGGGTGGTCATCATCCCACCATTTTTCAAATTCTTTGTCCTCTTTCAAGCTCTCATAAGGGGCATCCAATTGCCCTATCTCTTGGCAATACTTCCAGAAAGCTTCTATCTTTTCATTAGTCCATTCCTCATCCTTCCGCAATTTTTTGTACATGGTGCATTCCATGTGGACATTATCTTTAGCCACCGCCACAACAAAGTAGAACTTGTGCCATGGCCCTCTATTATTTTGTGTGGGAATACGCGCCAATTCAACAAAATTTTCATCTTTGTCTGCCCGCAAGTTATGCCGCTTTTCCCAATAAGGTCGAGGAACATGAGTAACTTTCATGTGCGGCTCCGGCATGTCATTGAAAGGGTTGTAATCCCATTTTTCATCTACCAAAACCAACCTTAAATGAGTCAGTTTATCCTACAATAACTAATTTGATTGCTTCTTTAACAGAGTCACTATTTTGAAATTCTTCGGACAAGCGAAGAATCCTTTTCTCTTGACACTTTTGCTGTTGCAAAAGGTAAAATCAATGATACACACCTGCCTATACATTTCAAGCGCGAGCACCCTATCTGTGACGTAGGCTGGGAGAAGGAAGGGTTGACTAGTGAAGCCCTGCATCCAGAGGATGGTGAAATATGTTCCTAAGAACCAGTCATAAGCGGGGTGAAACTTTGCATATATCTGGTCTGATCCTCATCGACTCAGACTATGTCACCTCCTCGTAAATCTTGCAAGACCGGAGTTATAAAATAATATGAAAATGCATAATAATCATATGACATGGAAAGGAAGGGTGTCCACGTTGATATCAGCTTCCTCCTCTTCTTTTCATCAAAAATTGATAATTCAAAGTACCTGCCGAAGAAATCAGGGTTTTGATGTAGGAACATGTGAACCAGGAAAGAGAGAAATCTAAACTTTCCCTCCGTTGGGTAATTTTTTATTTTCCGTATCATTTCCTCCACCAGGAACTCGGCGAAATCATACCAGAAGGTATCGTGTTGTTTACGGAATTGGAAGGTCGGTCCCAGTTGAAAGGTTTCCACCATCTCATCGGAGTCTCGGCCGCACACAAAAGCTAGCATTGACATGGCATCCTACATATCCTCGCGAAATGAACTGCGCAGCAACGGGATACTCGACATCTTTGCACTTGGGATGCCCTTCTTACCAATCTCCTCTATTAGGAAATTTGAGTTCTTTTTCATTGCCTTCCATGTTTTTTCTCCTTTACCAGGGAAAAAGGACTCAATTTTCTCTCTTCTTTTACTTGGGTCTGAGATGCATAGCATATGCCAAATGGCTTGTGGGCTGATGTGAACTCTTAAGTTTCGGCCCTCGATACAGCGGGTGCTAGGGTTATAACGCTGAATGGTAGCATCAACTAACTCTGGGCAGTAATGTACCAGCGAGACCATGTATTGTGGAAGACCACTGTACCAAACCTTCTTTGTTGTTGGTGTGTCTACCTTAGGTGCCTTCAACCTTGCACAGGCTGCTTCTCTTAAGGATTTAGAGTTTTTTGTGAATCGTGGGTCATAAATATTACCCCATTTCTCCTCAACCCTTTTCTTATTTTTGCAATCTCTGGGCCTATCCAACTCTATCGTATTCGCCCTTTTCGGCCTGCTTGGTATACTAGGCGTAGCATATGCTAAATCTTCATAGATATACACATCTTCTGACGACCGTATGGCTGTAAACAATTCCCTGCCAATCTCCTACATTTTCTGTGATGAACTCTCCGACATTTTTCTTTAGATGAAAACTTCTGCAGGTTCTGAACTCTTTGCAAATTTTAACCGGCTCTGGATATGCTGAAAACTTCTTTGCACCTTAAGCCTTGGCGTATTTGAAAAGACTTTGAACATTAAACTTTTTCATGCAATATTTAGCTATCTTTTCTCAAGGTGGTAGAGGAAAGTGTGCTTTTTTCATTTAATTCGACATGTACCATTAATTCCTCGGCTCGTGCAAAATGAAATTCTTGCCATTTCGAGGCGGCCAGAATTCATTATTGCATTTGGCAACCGTGCGATATGTTGTGATTCCCTTGAAACTTGAGCCGACAATTTTCCTTCTAACCTTACGTTAGTATGTGTTGGCAATTAATATCCTGGACAAAATGATTAAGCCAAAGCAAATGATCACGACTTGAAAAGATATGGATCCTACCTTGGGCTTTGGGAAATGCCTTTGAGATGACACAATAGCCTAAGGTCGTGCAGCTTACTGCCGATGAGCGCCACCATTTTAAATCTAATTAACTAGCTCTTATTAACCTAGCACACATTGAACCGTACTTGTGCAGATGCAACTGGCCAGGAAATGCGAGCAAACGCGGGCACACCTTTCAAGTTGGCACTC
>VDFB02182644.1:0-13696 GCA_007258455.2 Sequoia sempervirens | reverse complement strand
AAAGGAAACGAAAGCACTATTTACATCTGTACAAGGTAGAGCTTAATGCTTAATGGAACAACTTAAGATGAATCCCATTGACCGAGATTTCTAATGGCTCTTGTTCCATATTTTCCAGCTCAAAAGCGTTGTGTTGCCTACAGTGAATGATTTTGAAGGGTCCTTCCCATAGGCTATCAAATTTACCGTGCTGACCTGGCTTCACAGCCCTACTATCATACTTTAGCACGAAGTCTCCACTTTTCAAACCTTGGTCGGAAGCCTTCTTGTCAAACCATCGTTTGACCACCTGTTGACAGCTTGTCATTGCTATTAGGGAATTCTCCCTTTTTTCTTGTACTTCCAAAACTTCGGCGAGCCGAACCTCCATGGCTTCATTTTGTTCTATCTCAAGGGATTTCAGTAACTGTATTGCTGGGATCTCCATGGAGATAGATAACAACGCCTCCTTCCCATATACCAGCTCATAGGGCGAAGTCTTAAGGACTTGCTTGGGAGTTATGCGGTTTGCCCAGAGCACTTTTCAGAGATTTTTATGCCATTCCCTCTGGTGCTCTGAGCCAACCTTTTTAAGGAGTTGAACTAAGCTTTTATTTGTGGACTCGGCTAGGCCATTTCCCTATGAATAATAGTTTGATGATGTTTTAAGGAATATGCCACTCTTTAATGTGAAGTGACATACTTTTGTACCTAGAAATACTCTGGCATTGTCCAAAATGATTGTCTTCGGAGAATCGAACCTTGTCACCAGTGCTTCGAGGAAGTCCACAATCTCTATTTCTGTCGCACCTTTAAGGGGAACAACTTCCGCCCACCTTGTGAAGTAGTCCGTAGCTGTTAAAATCCATTTATGTCCGGAGCTAGAAATCGGGTTGATCATCCCGATAAAGTCTAGGCCCCATTGCGCAAATGGTTCATCTGCCACGATAGGTTTGAGGGGCATCACTAAATTCTTCTGTCACAAAGAAGAACTGATATTTTACAAGCCCTACCGTAGAGTAGGGAGTCACTAAAAAGTGTAGGCCAATAATATCCAGCTCGCAGGACCTTGATGGCTGTAGTTTTGGCAGAGAAATGTCCACCTTCGTTGCTATTGTGAAATGCGCCGAGGATCCTTTGCGCCTCCCTTGAAGTAACGCATCGCAGGAGCACACCATGAAATTTCTTTTGAAAATGACTCCTATCAGCGTATATCCGCAATTCTGAAGCCGGTAATACCTTCTTTTTTGGGATGAGAGGTCTGGCGGATACCTTCTGGTTTGCATGAAGTTCATTCTATCTGTCAGCCAATCGTCTTCCGATCCTGATTCATTTATCAGGACAAGCTCTGGTTGTTCCTCCTTGGCAGGTACCTCCTCGTTCTGTGCCATATACTCACACAGTCCTCTGCCTTTAACAGTCTTAGTAGGTCTGACCTCGATGTCATACTCCAAGATCTTGGTAATCTAATTAGCACTTTTTTCTATGATCTCTCCTTCCATGATGTATTCCTTACCGACACCAGAATGCTTTACATACATTAGAACTTTTGTTACGTGAAATTAGATGGCTAAACTTTTAAGCCCCTTTACTATTGCTAAGGCCCATTTCGGGACAAAGCACTTCATATTCCTTAAGGTTCGAATAAAATGCCACCGGATGTCTCTCTCTTTCCTCGCTATCTTTTGAGTCGATAGCAGCCATATCGACTTACTAACAAAGCATACATTATAAAAATTCCTTTGCATTGATCTCGATTTCAATCAAAGATCAATGCGGAGACGCTTTCCTGACCTTTCAAAAGCCTCCCAGCTTCAAGGTCCACCTGGTTTGATCCTTTTTTAGCATTAGGGTGATCGGCCTAATCATTCCCGCAAAATCAGAAATAAATTTGCTGACGAAATTTACTTTGCCCAGAAAAGACTGGACACCTTTCTTATTTACCGGAAGGGGAAGCTCCTTGATAGCCTTTACTCGTTCGGGGTCAATTGAAATACCTTCTTTAGACATAACATGCCCTAACAGCTTACCCTGCGGTACTCCGAATACACATTTCTTTGGATTTAAGGAAACACCGAACTCCTAGCATTTTTGAAAAACTAATTCCAAATGATCAAAATGATCATCTTTAGATTTAGAGAACACAGTAAGGTCATCCAAATAGATTAGAATAAAATTATTGATCAGTTCGCTGAATGCAATGTCCATTGCTCTTTGGAAAGTTGCCCCGGCATTGGATAAACCAAAAGGCATTTTAGCATATGAAAATGTTCCCCACTTGGTGGTGAATGTAGTCTTGTGTTGATCTTCTTTTTTAACTCGAATCTGGTTATAGCCAGAGAAGCCATCCAGCAGAGAGAATATTTTCGATCCTGCGATAGTTTGGAGGATTGACTCCATAGAAGGCAATGGATAGTGATCCTTCAGAGATGCTCTATTCAGGTCTCAGAAGTCTACGCATAAGCGGATATCGCCATTCTTCTTTCTGACTGGTACCAGATTTGATACCCAAGTACTATGTTTGATTGGGAAGACAATTCGTGAGTCAATGAGCTTGGTTAGCTCTTGTACCATTAGGGCCTCAACTTTAGGGTTGACTAGCCTCTGCTTCTATTGGACTAGTTTTGCACCTTTTGTTAGTTCAATAGTGTGCTGAATGATGCCAGGATCGTAACCCTCTAGATCATCGTAGGACCAGGCCACTACTCCATATTTTTCGCAAAAACTGATAAGCCTTCCTCTAGCTTGCTGTAGGACATCTTTTCTGACCCGGAGATTCCTGCCATCAGAGACCTGAAGGTTTTCATAATCACTTTTTTCTACCACGAACTTTCGCTTATTATTTTGAGCGTCATTACAATCAAAAAAATTCTCGAGAGTAACTATCCCTTTCAGAAGTTTATTTGACTTGAGCTGCATAATTTGTCCTTCATAGGCCTCAGCGATCTTTGGTTGAAGTTGATCAGCAAATTCCCCTGAGTGCTAGATAAATGAGGCGATGTGCTCATCACTCTCAAAGACTTGCCAACTCTGATCATTATCGGGAATTGCTGGTCGGACAAGCACTCGCACTGAATATTTGTTCCGAAGCAAGTCAGAGACAGGATCAAACTGAGCACTGATCACTGCCATGTGATCTGCGTCACTATTCTACGTTCGGGGAATGGTTAGGATGTTGAAAGCTTTAAAACCTTCAATCAAGTCCCAGATCCGATGCCGATAAGATCTCATTCAGACATTCTTCATTGTAGAAATTCCCCGAACCTGATTAACTACCAATTCAGTATCTCCGAACATAATCAATTGCTTGATACCCATTCGTTCTGCTAGGCTTAGGCCTTGGACTAACCCTTCATATTCAGCTTCATTGTTTGAATAGGCGAATTGGAATCAGAAAGACCTCAACAACTTTTCCTTCTGTGGGGATATTAGACATACCCCTGCTCCAGCTCCAACTTTACTCCTTGCTTCGTCAAAATACAATGTCCACAGCTCATTTGCTTGGTTATCATCAGATTCTTTGGCAACCTTCGGAAGAACCTGGTCTTCATCATAAATCACATATGTGCCCAATCCGGTAGCATGATAATTCTTGAAAGGATCTTTTTTTATGTGTTCGCTTAACCGAGCATCTTCCTTATCATTTCGATCTCCACTCACCCTCTCTTCCTCCAGCAGTTCGACACTATACATTTCCTGCTTGGTGATAGAGGTATGTGCGGCCTCAAAATTGATCAGCGCCTCATCTACCACATGTTCAGAATGTAGAGCCTCTGATTCTATCTTCATTTTTGTGCCATGCTTGGTCTTAAGTATTAGATGTGACCAATCTAAAGACAAATATCTGCCCACCTTTGAAGTAAATTCTCAGGATAGACAGAGACTGAACATAGGAGGAACATCTATGATCACCGTATCTTGCGGGACCGTGATACTTGGGCAGGCAAATAATGTTAACGAAAGTGCTTTGATGACACCCACGGTATCAACCTTATTTCCATCCAGCTGCATTACCCCTTTCTTCATAGGCTCGTAACTAAGTCCCAAGGCTTCGGCTATCAGTTTTGGCATAACCATTGTACTAGCACCAGAATCAATCATAGCATTATGTAATAGCTTTTCCCCTATGATGAGAGTCAAGAAGAAGGGTTGAGGTTTTGGCCTACCTCCGCTTTCTGATGGGGCTCATTCGCTTTGTCTATAAGGGCCTTAGCTAGTGGCATTTGATAAACCACCTCTATACCGGTAGACGGCTTTGTTGGTGCTGAGTTGATCTCTTGCTGAAGCGCCTTTTGTAGCATAGTCTTCTGTTCCGGGATAGCTAGAATGTCCCATAAAGACGCATTAGTAGATGACTTCTTTAATTGCTCCACCACATTAAAAGGTGATGAGCTCAGAGATTTCTGCTCCTTTTCTTTTTCTATAATAATCTCCTTCTGTGGTTGAGAAGGCGAAGAGACGGTCGAAGCGCCGGGAATTTGATCGGACACGCCTTTGCATTGCGGGCTGTCTGAAAGTGAAACAACAGGCTCACTAGTGAATCTCCTCTTTGAGCGTGTGTTATAGTCAGATTGCACCTGCGGTGTTTTGGCTATGGATGTGTCATTGGAAAACACCTTTTCCTCATCTTCCATCTAGGAGAAGAGTGCATGATCAGGAGCAATATCAGACTCTTGCTCTAAAGACATTCCTTGCATTTGTGCGGTAAGGACCGCATTCTTCATTGCCAAGGTACATAGGTATTCTTAATTTTTTGTTGTAGTACCTTGACTATGTTGCTATGCTACCTTCTATTATAAGTTGCCACATGGACAATTTCGGGGCATATGTGCATCATTGCAGGGAAAACACCATGGATTGATGTCATCAATAAGATTGTTTTGTCCCACGGTTAATTCTCTACTTGAGCTTGGCGACGCACTTGTGAGCGCTGTAGGCACTAGAACCATTTGGTTGTAGTCATGATCTTTGATTAGTGTCGAGGCGCACTTTGATATTGATTTTGTTGATAAGTAGACCGCCCACCCTGATAGTTTTGATATGCGGGCCGTGGAGGAGTTGCTTGGTTCCGCTTGAGAGTTGTTATGTCATTTGCCATAGTTCGCAACATCTCTTTGAGGTCACCTATTTCATCCTTGGAAGAACCCGATGTAGAAGCCAAGCTTTCAGGAGCGGCCGCATATGAGTACATCGACTGGGGAGTTGCTGCCGCACTAGTCGATGCAACCTCTTGTGCTGAGTTTGATATTTCAGGAAATATCAGGATAATAGGTCGAGGAGGCAACTTTTCGCAATCTATCAAATGATTCTCAGCTTTGATAGCGGTAGCATAAGCATTTGGTAGAGTGGCTCCTCCCAAAGACTTAATCATCACAGAAATGTCAGGGTTAATGGACTTTAGATAAAATATGAATGCCAGTTCTGGAGGGCGGAGGATAGTCAGGAATCCTCTGCCAATTTGAGTGAAATTGGGCATTGAAATCCATCAGAGCCTCCTGGGGCTTGTCTTATGACGGATATATCTGATAATATAACGAAGACCGATATCCGTCATTTGAGAACCTTTCATAGAATGGATCTCCGAGGTCATCCCAAGTGCAAATTGGAGAGAGTCGGTATTGGTCCAGAGCCTTGCCTTTGAAGGAGCAGCAAGGAAAAGGCTACATTCTGCAATGTATATACCAGACATACATCCACTACATCCTGTAAATATTACTGCTTGTGGTTTTTGTTATCTCCGGCAAATTTGGGAAGAGCTTTGCGGGGCGGAAGGATAGCACCCCAAATAGCAGGCCCTACAGACTACCAGGGACTTCCAGCATCCCATGCTACATAGTTCTGTCCAAGAACATGAGTAGGAAGTGAAGGAATGGAAGCAATTAATAGCTAATTTGTGGCCTGGATCCCTAGTGAGTACTAGTAAACCTAGGTTATTTGTGGTCTGGGATCTAGTTACGTGCCAATGGCTCATACACCCCTCTATAAGGCAATTTCATTAGTTTAGGTTCCACTGGGCGTGCCAGAAAAAGGACAAACTATTGACGCCAAAATTTGATGAGGTAACAGTGTCTTATGGGAAACTCAGTTCAAGGGGGACCCTTTTGCGCCAAACTGAGTGACCTCCAGATTTTAAAGAAGATGACTTCTTCTATAATGTTACTTTTTTGGGAAAGGGAAAAGGAAACAGATATAATGAAGCAAAATCTAATCTAAGGCGATGTGCCAAACTTTGCTGATGGACACGATAAATCATAGATTTAGGGGCCTGAATGGTGTTGTCATGTTCCAAAACATCAGAGACTTAAAACTATAGCATGAACAGTTCATTTATTGACATAAAATAGTATTACATACATACTTACTACTAAGAAGAGTCATTTAGACATGATTAAAATAAGTAAGCTTGTATTTAATATATAGAAGTCTTTGTCAAATGAAATGCTTAAGACAATAAAAAGCATAGTTTACAGTTTAATCAAAACATGAAAAATAGAAAGGCTGAACAGTGGGCACAGTCTGAAAGTTTCTTGCGAATAAACATGCAAAACAGGCCTGGTGTCTCTTGCTAAAACCAGTATTCTTTTTTCTAAAATTTCTTGGACCCTTCTCTTATTGCTGAGAGAGTATATATAGCCGGGGAGACAATTCCCACCGCTTTGGAGAGCTGTAACAGAAAATATTTCCCAATCCCCTGCAATGATGCCAGAATCAAAAGATTCCCCAAGCCGTTACAACGGTAATGAGTTAGAACACAGCATCTGGTCATCTAGTTGCAAGTGCGCCCTTCGTAATGATGGCAGTGGTCCCAGCCAGACTTGAGGCGACAAGTGTCATCCACTGCTTCAAACGACCCAGACGAGCGACACCCAATAGCATAACCTCCCTCAGCCAACCTATCGCCTGCTTCAAGGATCAGTTGTAAGGCACATGGCAGCCTGTCACTGCCCGAACGAAAACTTCTCTCATTGCTTCCGAGAGATTGCGAAGAAGCAACACGTGTCCAATGAGCTAAGATCCATGTTGCAGTGGAGAGAAAGCTGCATTAACCGGGTGCGAAAGACACATGGCAGCATTTCACAGCCCGCGGTTGTTCACCTCCCTGCTGTTCGAAAAAATCTGCGAACGATTGCCACCTAGCAGAAGGTAGGGCCCGCCAACACCTTTTTTAGAAAGCAAAAAGAAAACACTGCACAAGTACCACGCAACCCATAGTCGTTTATTCCATTCCCGTATGAAAATCTTGCGATACGCCGCCATGTAGCAAGATGTGGGTCCCTCTGATAATCCTTTTAGAAGTGACGGCCTCCGTGATCTGCTTTTGCGACCTGAAGAGACCACAAGGCAAAAAGAAATAAAAACCCCCGCAAGCGAGACACGTGGACGCCCAACACAGCTCCTCAGGACCCGAAAGGGAAGCCACTACCCGAAGTTGCGAAGAAGAGATGCGCAAAAGGGAGAGATCAAAATTCAATGGAAAGCTGACTAAACTCAGTGATGCACAGGCCGACGCACACACATTTACAAAAGAAACCCGAAGGGAGCTGTTAGAATATTTAGTTTAACACTAACCAAAGCTAACCTACCAATTGATCAGCATTAAACAACTACCTTTGTGGCCGCTTTTATAGAAGAAATCTCCCACAAAACCACCAAGTCATATTACACAAAACCATGTGACTAAAACCATGAGATTACAAAACTATGTCCCCATATTTAATATTGGGTACTTTATTTATTTATTTTTTCCAATATTAAATAATTACATTTTATTAACTTAACTTATGTCCCAATGTTACATGCAACATAAAGTGGCCCCGAGAATAATTATATTAAATACATTATGCAAGGTGTACAACACACCTTTTCCTAACATTCTCCCACTGTGTTGTATACATTGCATAAGGGGAACAAGTAACCTCAAAACATGAATCAAATGAACAATCCATATAGCCACATATACCATCATGGAATCAAAGTGCTCCATGTGCTCCATCAAGATACCTGCAACAAGAATCAAAGTGACCACCATCCCAAGCATGAATGCTCTCATCCTCCATCATGCCAATGCACAAAGATAAGAAGCCATCCAATAGAGAAGCCACATAATCTGTCACATCAAAGCATAAGTCTTGCTCAACTAATATCCCAAACACATACACTCAATCCAAAGGTAACAATATGCACCAGTAGTTGTCAAGATACAAAAAAACCCATAGCTGAAATAACACCCATAGCAAGTGCCAAAACATCCAACTATCCATACCTCCAAGGTATACAAATCATAGTAAACTCATGCCATAAACATATACACCCATAAAATGCAATCATAAACTCCATGTGCAAAACCTATCAAAGAATGACATACACATCCAAGAGCTCCCATTGGATGGGTAATGCAAATCTGAAAAATGATCAAGGCATACCAATTCCACCAATAGCATCATATAGAAAGTGTAAACAACATCATGTAGAACCAAGGAATCATCCACAATGATATGCAAACTTGTAAATCAATAACCTGTAAGAACAACTCTCACCACAAGTCTCCACAACTCTCACAAGTTCTCCACACCTAACAAAGGAAAAAGATAAAGGAACCTCCATGTCATCACCCAAGAACATAAGTGAAAACACATGACCACAAGCTAGTGATCACAATAGCTCCAACCAAACCTCAAACCAATGTAATGTGAAACCAAATATCTAGGAAGATAACCAAGACCAAAGAGAGAAACTTTGCACATCATATACCTGTAGAAAAATCTCCTATATACACCTCTAAATTCCAACTTTGTCAACTATGATCTCCTCCACAACACCCCAAAAGAAAATCCATAAAAAAATCCAACCATTCAATCATTAAGATCAAACATAACATGTGTATCATGTAATCTACATGGATGTAAGCCTCTCATAACCAAAGAGGATCAAACTAAATCCATTCCCAATGAAGGAAATAAGCCCAATACATCTCCTAAACTCAACATCAATTAATGTAATCACAATGCATAAGGAGATTAACATGCCAACACTCCTCAAATGAACCCTCCAAAACCATATATCCATTGCTCAAGATCCAAATGCATGAGAAGATAAAGCATAAAACATAAATCACCTGAAAGTAACAATGGGCAATACCTCTCAAGTGAAACTGCCAAGAAGACCAAGAGTGGGGAATGGGAATGCTCCTCCAAGATGTCCAAGTCTTCATGACTCATCCAAGAACACTCTCCTCATAGGTCCATGTTGAACTCAAGTCCAACTGAGGTGTAGGCTCCTCAGAATTCCTACTGAAATCTCATCAAGAGTAACCATCTCAACACATGTCTCTAACCATAAGAGAACTTAAGCCTCACCTATGTCTCCAAGTATCCATGAGTACCTGCAACCAACCAATCCATGCCAAAATCCAAATACAACATAGCACCATCATGAAGTAATCAAGCAAATGATCCATGTACCCAATACAAAGAGAACCACACTCAATCAATGTCAAAGCTCCAATCAAGATTCGGAAACATAAACATGACATCCATGATCTAACCATCTCCCCCTAGGAGATTACATGCACCATAACATATATACATCTTGGTCTCAAGAGAACAAGTACCATGCCAAACTCTAAATGCATATCAAGAGTAATTCACGACATAATAGAAAAACACTCTAAACCAAGAAACCATATCCCCAATCACATGAAGATAACCATACCAAATGATGCATCCATGTCACGACCAAAAAATCCCACTAAAATGTGATACTGAGTCACACATGGCATCGTGACAACCATCCTCTCCATGAAAATCATCTAGGTCTACACACACAACTGAAATGTTAGTAACATAACAAGTAGAACCAAAATCTCCAAGCCAAGAAGATACCTACAACCGCCAAACCATCATAAACATATCCATCACCGCCAATCCATCATTGTCAAAAGCTCCCATTGAAAAATGTAATCAATCTATCCATGAAATCATGATAAAAATTTCCTCATGAAGATCAACCAAAGGCCCTCACACAATCAAAGAACTCAAATGTAACAAGAGCTCCCAAAAGACAAAGTAAAACCATGATCCTCATACCAAGAAGATACACCACAATCTGAATCAAGATCCAATCCAACACCACCAACAATGCACCTACATAAACCATCATGACATGCCAAAGTCTCTAATGCACAAGAACCATCCATGAAACCATGATCACCACAAAATATAACAACAACTCAACCCAACCGTGTCCACATATCTGCATGATCATAGTCAACTGCATAGGTCTCATATCATGACTATACTTGGTAATACCATCTCACCTCCTCAACATGATAACAAAACCAAAAAACCAAGTGACTAAACAAAGCCACCAAAACTGAACATTCATCAACACTAAAATATCAATGGGCAAAGACAACCCATCTCCAAGTCATAAATGCAACATGTAAGTATAGACGACCTACAACATTGCACAACTTATAGATATGATAATGAAAAATACAAATCCAAACATATACTGATAACCATGTCAAATGAGAGAATAATTTGAGATGTACAACTGAGCATACAATGAATCCAACATCAAATCTCCAAGATATGATCATCCATAAACTCATAGTATCACCATAGTCAAAGAAACCCATAAAAAAATTAGATAAGGAAAACAAAAAATAAACCATGTCAAAATAACTCCAAACCTTATCCATTGTGTAGTGCTTTGAACAAGCTTTTTGTTGACTATTTGAAGTCCAAAATTCGACTTCATATGCACCTGATATCACCTCTAGAAGGTCAAAATGAACACTTGACTTCCAGCTAGCAAAACACTATCAAAACTATAAAATTTCAGAAAATAATTGTCAACACAGTGTAGAGAACTGAGTTATCTTTCCAACAAGTCCAAGAAGTTGAAAAATGGAGCACCTGGGTGAAAGTTATGCCCCTCCGAAGTAAATGTCTAGTTTACACTTGAGGCAAAAAAAATTAGGTAGCTGAGCGGCGGCCCCACTTGGGTGGCGCCGCTCAGACTGGTGGCAAACCTGAAATTTTATAAATTTTGATTTAATTTTATATGCTCAAAAAATTTCCATCGGACCCATTAAAAAATATTCATGGGCGTCATTTAATAATAGGCAGATTTATTTAAACTGGCGGAATTTTAAAAATAATTTTTTTGTTTAAATGTTTTTACAGCCCTTAAACGGCGGGCGATGATCTCACCGGACTGATGGCCAAGGGCACTGGCTAGTGGTTGCTGTGACTGCTAGTTGGCAGTATCGGTCGACGTCAGTCGACAGTACTGTCATCTGTCAGCTCTCGGCCGACGCAGTACGGGTGGCGTGGGGTGGGGTCTGCGGACTCCTCGCCCCCCCTAATTCAATTTTTTTTTTTCATATAAAAACTTTTTCATCGCCCCCCAAAATTTTTAATTTTTAATTTTATTTTCTTCATTTTATTTTGCATGACGAATTTTTCAATGACGGGATTTTTATTTTTTTCTCCAAATAAAATATTTTTCGTACAATCTACTAAAATGGGGATTTTACAAAAAAAAAGCAATTTTTTCTAGTAACAGAAATAGGTCGAGTTATATATCAAAATTCGTTTCTCAGCCAACCCAGATCCAATTATGATGTCTATTTTGTTCCAGGAGGTCTTCTATAAGTTTTCCCCCACAAAAACCCCACTTGAATGCAAAACGAAGAAACCCATTTCACCCAAAATTTCTCACACCCCAGATCCACAAACAACCCATCAAAACAACAAACCCAAAACCCTCAAATCTGCAATAAACAACCTGCAAAACCCTCATATCTTGCCATGTCTTTGATTCTCAAATGCAATGCATAGATTCAAACTTAAACAATAATTTTTGTCAACCAAGGGTTATACAACCACAACCAAAGCTCTGATTCCACTTGTTGGAAACTTGCAGCCATTAAAGACAATTTCCTCATAACCCAAAAGAGAAATCTATGCAACTAAGTATTCAGAATCCACATGCAAGAGAATAGACAACATACCCATGAAAATATGACACAATATATACCTTGGGAAAACCCTCAAGAGGGAAAAACCCAACCTCCAAAAGTATTCATCTCTCATGTATTATTCAGAAATAAAGATTACAATACATCTTTAGAGTCTCCATGAACACCATTGAAGCAAAAAGTCCTCTCCAAGAAATCCATGCAAACAAGCTTGCAACCACACATCCCATGCCATGCTTCAAACCCTCACAAATGCTAACCAAAGCTAACCTGCCAATTTACCAACCTTAAACAACTACCTTTGAGGTTGCTTTTATAGAAACAAGCTCCCACAAAACCACCAAGTGGTATTACACAAACTATGTGACTAAAACCATGAGATTACAAAACCATGTCCCCATATTTAATATTGGGTACTTTATTTATTTATTTTCCCCAATATTAAATAATTACATTTTAGAAACTTAACTTATGTCCCAATGTTACATGTAACATAAAGTGGCCCCAAGAATAATTATATTAAATACATTATGCAAGGTGTACAACACACCTTTTCTCAACAATAGTTGACATTAGTGACAACACCAACTTGTTGACATCAATGAAAATACCTTCATATTCTCAACAGGTTCATCCTTCATTGGGTTTCCTTAGTGGTTTATATTTTTCATTGAAATATATTCTATGCATACAAAGATCAGGTTTGGTACCTTTCATGTCATGATAATCCCAAGAAAAAAATGTTTTATGTGTTTGTAGAATCTTGAGAAATTTAGACTACTGAGATGTTGTCAACTGATTATTGACATTAAGTGTTCTGTCATGTGATATTTTCATTGGTGATGTAAAATTGATGAAAAAAGCAACATCTAATCTTGATAAACTAAGTCTACAACTATGAGGGAATAATTTATAGAATATTTGGGAAGTAGATTTAGAAGTTGTTGTAGGTAAAGTATTATGCAACAGGTAGGTCAAATATGCTAAATATTGGTCTTGTTGTGGGTTCATCCCATAATAGTTGTGTATAATGCTAGAAATAACTTCATCCTCATTCTCATCCTGAATATTTACCAATGGGCTATGTTCTTGAAGGGTCACGAGTTTTTGAAGAGAGTATTGGTCATCATCTTCTAAGTCCAACTAAATAGGTTGTTCCAAGCTGGTAAAGGGTTGTGTAGGTGGATAAAGGACCAATTTCTTTGTTATATTTCCATTGGAGATGATCATATTTCAAGATTGGAACATCCTATGAAGGAATCTATTGTGTCCAACCATAATTGTTCTAGGATTAATGGATATACACATAGGTTAGCCTTAGGTTGCAAGACCATGAAGTCTACAAGGTATTCCCATGAGTCAAGTGTAATTATTAAATATTAAATGATACCTTTTGGTTTGATTATTGACCTATCTGATAATTAGAAGATTGTTGGCATAGGTCTTAAGTCTATTAGTTGAAGATTTTTCATTACTTATTTGCTCATCATATTTAGTGTTGTCCCTAGATCAATTAGAGTGTTCTTAATGAGGGTGCCATTGATTTGCACATCTACCACAAGGTTGCTAGGGGTCTGCATATTTTGGAACAACTAGGCTATCCAACATAATATCAACAAGTTGTCCTATTACATGGAGAGTTTGAGGGTCTTTTGGTTTTCTTCCTGTCTCCTTAAGGTATAGTTCCATCACAGTATTTGTGTAGATTGACACAACATTGATGGCTTGGAT
>VDFB02182642.1:57740-68981 GCA_007258455.2 Sequoia sempervirens | reverse complement strand
ATAATTATTGGTAGAAGAAATGTGGATAAAATATTTGATGTGTGTATGTAATATTATCACAACAATACACCACTTCTCCTGACATACCACACAAAAAATAAATTTGTAAAATGTATTACACACCTTGAAATGATGTAAATTCAAAGTGCTTGAGTTTGAAAATATGGAGTGATCTCTTGATTGAGTGCAATGGATGAATTCCTTATGATGATTATGATGAGGGAATTTAATGATTAGGCATCTCAAATAGAAAATGGATTTGATTTTTTATTGACCAATCGAATGGGGAAAATATTAAGTGGTTGTCTAAGCTAAATTTTAATACACTTTCCTTACTTGCCCCTCTCAGCCAGAAAATTTAAAGAACACCCTCATGGGGAAAAATATACTCCAATCTGTACGAGATAAAGATAGTCAATATGATTCATTAGGATATGGAATCCCTATAAAACTATATGATTATACTATTAATTACATGATGCATTTAATCGGGTTTGAAAAGTGAACATAGTTTCAATTCATAATAGCATGGGTGGCTAAATCATAGTATTGACCATCAAATGGAAATCCTTGGTTATCCCAATGATGGAAGCCATTAACTGATAACATCATACTCCACATGTAAATACATCAATAGTGCAAGTACAAATGAATATCATCCATGAGATGGATGTTATTAGAGATGAGGTAGTACTAATATTACTAGATCAAATAGAAATAACATGAATAAATATGAGGAGAAGAAACATGTAAAAGTTAAGGCAAGGAGAATTAGCACTATTGAGAAGGTGGTAGAGAGAAAAAAGAATCCAATATAATGGTTTACACATTTTGGCCAAACTTGACATTGAATTGAATTTTTTTAACTAAATCTTCACTTTTGGGAACCTATAGCTGCTAAACCATGAGGAATTTGAAGATGATGCAAACTAGTGACTTGTGATTTTGTTTGTAGATTCTTAATATATACTTTTTAAAAAAATTGGAATCAAATTGCATTTCTTTTTCCATCTCCTTCGAAAACTAGTTTTTAGCAGTAAACAACATTTTTAAAGAGTGATGTGAACTTGGTAACACATAATTTTTATCTATGAAGGATAAAATTTTAATTTTTTTGAATTTATATTTGTAGTTCTATGATATATAGTGCATGCAATTGGTTTCATAGTGTTTTATTGAATATTTATTTCTTAGTTAAGTTTTGAAGTCAAACCAATTACAATTTAGACATATGTTTACTTTCTAGCACATAGTTTTTTTTGTGTATTAAAATTCAATTTATTTTTTGTTGGATCAAGGACATCAATATCAAGTGCATAAATATTTTTAGATTTTGTTTTTATAATCTAGTATTTTTCCATATGTGCAGAACATAGAGCTTGATTTTTGGTGAGAAAACTACATTCATAAGAAATAAAAAAATAAATATAATAATAAAATTAAGTATATTTAAAGTTATAATTTTTGGGAAGCTTATTATAAAAACTACATACAAAATATAAATTTTAAATGAATTAATTTGATCCCCTAAAAGGTAAATCAAAACTGGGGTTTTTTCAACATTTGGTAGGTGTAGAGGAGACTCCGTTATAAAGGGGGTTGTATCAAACCCTTTTTAATTAGAATCCTTTAAATGAAACCTTTCATGCTTAAATCATTATATTTTCTAAAAATATCTGATTTCAGCAAAAAATAGGATGCCCTAGAAAGTGTAAACTATTATTGTGGGATCACCCAACAGTGGGTAGTTAAGAAGAAAGAAGTGAGAAAATATCATGTACATAAAGTTACAAAAGGATAAAATTTAAATGATGAGGCACAATCATTTTAGTCCTAGTCATTGGATGTGTAAGTGTCTAGATTTGGAGGACCCAAATTTGTAAAAGTTTGGTCGCTTGAATTTATGTATGCCTCGATCCACCTTGGTTCACGAGACTTGTGCCAAGGTTCTATCTCATCCATATCTTTCATCTTATTGACAATTATTTCACTTTAGTACTTGATTTTTGTTGGTAAATAAATTTATCACTATGATTATTTCTGAAAAAATGACCCTATATACCTAAAGAGGAGTGATAATTGTTCTAATAATTGGAGAGATCATTATGGAAATAACAACATTCCTCTAAATTTGAGAGAGGAAACTCCCTCATATGATGGGGTTTTTAGGTTTTTAGGTTTTTATGTACTTTTAACCCAAAAGTAAAAAAAGTTGAAAAAGAGAAAAATAAAGAAAGTTGAATAATAGAAACCCTAGTAGTTGACACATGAATACCAAATAGAACTTCACAAAACATGAAAAATTGCAAGAGAGTTTTTCTATGAAATATGTTTTTGATGTGCAATGATTATGAAAGAAAGATGAAAAATATCAACATACAAATCAATAGGCCACTTCAACACTTTCAAACTAAGACACCAAGATATGAAAATTTCTTACCACATCAATTGCATAGATTACCAATGATTTTTGCAATCACATAGAGGGATTACTAATTTAATATACGGGAAATAAATAATAATAACACATGAATATATTTATAACATATGATCCAAAAAGTGTTCTTCAATATCTTTATGAAATTATACAATTCTAAAAACCTTTTTATGCATAGTGTCAAATCAAAAGTACTCAAAATTCTCTCCAAAATGTTCTTATCCAAAGTCCCCCCTCTATAAAAGTCCCCTTTTTAATTTGAAATTACCTTGTATTTATAGGCTTCCTCTCTATAACCACCTATAACTACCTATTAACTACCTCACATCCTATCCATATTTTTGAAATACAATGATTTTTAAAAATAATAAAACTTATTTGGTTAGGATATTCCTTATTTCTCCAACAATAAGGCCTATTTTCTAAATTTTGGTTACAATATGTGGTTCATAAGTCACTTTTACAAAAAAATAGCTTTATGCTTATAAATTTTAAGTTACAATTTCCATTGAAGTACATTCACGCTTGATTACTCCATTTTCCCTTGTAACCACCTCGCTATTTAGTCAATTAAGCACATAGGATTTGTATCTTTCTATTGAAATAAATAAGTAATATTGAGGTTATCCATAAGGATGAACAAGTGATGTTCTTGTATCTTTCTATTGAAATGAATAAGTAATATTGAGGTTCTCCGTAAGGATAAACACGTGTTACAATGTACCCATAGATTGGTACACTAGTCATTGGCATATGAAATATCCATTCACAAAAAAACACATCCCTTTTAAAATGTGAATCTAACAATCTAATTATAGGATCAATATAAAAAAAATCACTCATCGAATGAAAATATTGCTATTGATTATCCACTATCTCTTGGATGATGTTGGCTTTCTATGTTTCCAACCCTTACTCCTACAATGCACTATTTCAAATGTGATTTATCAGTTGACATGTTCTTCTCCAACACCTTCAATATCATCCATTCCTCCACCCTTATGGCTCGTCCAATATGAAGGATCATATGCAATAAAAAATCTCAATAAAATTTGTTCCTTTGAAAAGCCATATTTACTTTGGCATATTTGGATGAGTCACCATTTTCAGAGTAAGATGAACTGCCCCTAATATAGACATGATGTTCATCTTCATCACCCAGAGCCTTATCACAAGAGTGGCATATATATGGTCTAAATATATGCATCTAACATTGCATGAAAGATCATATTTTGGAGTAGTTATGTTGAACACTTACCATAATAGTCTATCTTACCACATCTAGCATACATGGTATTACTTATTAGAGAAACATTACCCTTGTGCATGGAATTGCTTGTAAGTGTGTTGCCTTTCTTTTACCCCAACTTTTGTAATAGACACAAGATTTGTTCTACTTGCCTTGAAAAATGATCTCTCATTTTAATATGGTTGACTTCATTGAACATCTATATTTGGCATGCTATGTGGCACACATTGAGAAAGAAAACATGAAACTCACTAATAAAGTTGCATATATTTGCAAAGATCATACTGGAAATATAATTTTATTTGCTTCCCATTGAGGTAAGCTTAGAAGCAAAGCTCTTGATAATGTGCATAAATAATGCTTACATTCATCAATTGCCTAAATAAATTCTTCATAATTGAATTTGTGTTTCTCTTCACGAGAAGATGCAGAATAATCTACATTGAATTCATCCAGTAGAGTGTCTTGTACTCACAAATTTTTACATATAACATTTCCTAACAAATTATTGTTGGAATTTGTAATCTTGAGCAACAATGGGCAAATGCATTTAATGCTATGCCAGATGAAATCCATTTTGGATCATTCCCCACACTTTCCATGTCTAACTTATGTTGGCCAGTTAATGTTTTTGCAACAATTTAATTATGGTGGCTGAATTTGAATTTGAATTTGATCGACAGTTTTTGGAAAAGGGAAAGAAAGACAAAAAGCAAGAATAAGAGGTTTTCAATCCAAAAGGTGCAACAAGGACAAGGAGAATTCGAGGAGGAATAGAATGAGAATAAGAACCTTTAGCAACAGCGAGATATTTACATAGAGTGCAAAGGTCTGGTGCTCACGAAATATTTGCACAGCGTCACACAAAAAGCTCCATTGTGTCGAGAATCTAGGTAGTTTGTTGTATAGAAGGATATCTGAGCATTAGAGTTTGAAGTTGTATGCTTAGAAATCTTTTTTTGAATGTAATATTTTTGTGTATGAATGAAATAAAAAACATATTCCACCTCCTTGTTGTCTCCTTTGTTGTTTTTTTTTCATCTTTTCCCACTTTAGTTGGGTCTTTTCCCAATAGATTAGTATTAGAGCCCTAATTTTTTTCGGGCAGTCAGTTTTAGAGCTCTGGACTCTAGGTATTAAGGAAAGCCCTAGTTTTCTAGGAAATGAAGAAGAGTAAAGCCTTAGATTGTTTTTGGGTATTTGTAGTTTCCCCCATTTGGAAAAATGGTTGGAGGAGATAGTAGGATTTGGCAGTAGCCACCTATGTTTGATGGTAAAACCTATGACTTATGGGAAAAGAAAATGAAAACTATCTTAGTTGCAAATGATTTGTGGGAGTTAGTAGTGAATGGGTTCACAGATGTGACTGACCCAAATTCATTTACAACATTGAGCAATTCTCAAAAAAATTAGTTGAAGGAAACAAGAAAAAATGATGCTAAAGCCCTTAGTTTGATTGAGGTAGCCTTGACAAAGGCTATTTTTTCCTAAATAGTAGCAGCTAGTTATGTAAAATAAGCATGAGAAATACTTCAAAATAGTTACAAGGGTACTGACAAGGTGGGGCTAGTGAAACTCCAGTTGCTAAGGAGAGAGTTTGAGACCTTGCAAATGGAAGACAACGAGTCCATTTCATATTTTCATACAAGGGTTTCCACCTTGGTTAACTAGTTGAGGATAAATGGAGAATCAATGGAAGACCAGAGGATTATGGAGAAATCCTCCCGAAGTCTACCACAAGAGTTTGATCAATAGTGTTTTCCATTGAAGGCAAAAGGGGCCTCTAAAAAGCCGATAAGTTGATGAGTTAATGGGTTCACTTTCAAGGCCCATGAGCAACACCTAAATGGGTCTACAAATTCTTCCCGCAGAAATCATTCAAAAGCTCAGGAATGGCCATGGAGGTAGAAGAAGGAATAAATGGAGTAGAGGGAGAGAGGTCAAAGAAAGGTGAAGCTGATAGAAATGCTCAAAATAGGGAACTCAAATAGTCAAAGAAGAAGAGGCCACCATCTCCGATGGGAGAAACTTCAAAACACAAAAGAAGAATATCAAAAGAATTATAAGAGCAATATCAGGTGTTACTACTGTCACAGTATAGGGTCAAATATAAGGAAAGTGAACAGGAAGAAATAAGCATGACGAGAGTCTACAAAATGAAAAATTTAAGAAAATATAGAACAAAGGTTAGAAGAAAATGAAAAATAGTCAAATTTATTGCTGTCACAAAACATAAAGGCACTGAAATTTGGTATTTGGATAGTAGATGTAGCAACCACATGAGTGGTAACATAAATTTAGTTTCCTCCATATAAAACAACATTAAGTCTAAAATCAAAATGGGGAACAATGAGAAGGTTCCAGTCATGGGAAGGGGCATAGTGTGCATACAAACTAGGCATGATGAAGAAAGACAAATCCGGACATCTTTTATACCCCCAAATTATAAAACACAATCTTTAGAGCATGATAGATTGGAAATGGATTTTGGAAATTATTCTAATGGAGAAAAGGGATGCATCATCTAGCAAGAGGATGGAAGGAAAGAAATTTATGTCAATAGTTAAAATGACAAAGAACCGGATGTTTCCCCTCAAAGAATGAAAATTGCAGCATAGTCAATGAGGCACGTAAGTAGTCAACCCTTCAAAACATCCTTGAGACCCATCCAAGCTTTGGCATTTGAGGTATGGAAATTTAAGTTATTCTAGTTTAAGTCTTTTAGCTATAAAAGATACGGTCAGGGGCCTACCAGCAATTGTAGAGACCAATGGAAAGTGTGAAGTATGCATCTTGGGTAAACAACATAGGAAACCCTTTCAATCCGGGTATTCTAGGAGAGAAGGAAAACACCATTAGGAAGATTGCATTTGGTGTATGGTCCGTGATTTAAACCCTGAGTCAGAATTTTATTTCACTGACATTCGTAGATGACTATAGTAGAAAAATATGGTTATATTTTTTTGGAAAAAAGAATTAAAGCTTATTTGGGGAAGTTCAAAGAAGGGTTTAAGGATTTGACTAGGAATTAAAATTTAAACCCACTATAAAAGTCCCTCTATAATATAGACAAATGGGAAGATTACATCTCAAAAGGAGTTTATGGATTTAGCAAGGCACCAGGGAATTCAAGCAACAACTCCTGACCCTGAAGTATACTCCACCACAACAAAGTGAATTGAAACAAAGAAAGAATAGAACCATCACGGAGATGGCAGCAAGCATGCTGAAGGAAAAAGGTTTGTCTAATGAGTATTAGGGTGATGTTGTAGCAACAATAGTCTACATTTTGAATAGGTGCCCCACAAAGTATTCCGTGAGGAAGTATTCCATAAAGAAGCATGAATAGAATTTAAGAAAATAGAGTATTAAGCATTTGAGAATATTTGCATGTGTGGCATATTACTCCATGCCAAAAGAGAAAAGATAGAAATATGATAATAAAAGGTAGAAAAATGCATTTTTCACTTAGCAGCATAATTAGACTAATCCAAAGAGTCGTACAATCCCATCACACCAAAGAAAGTGGTGATCAATAGGGATGTTGAACTCATTGAAAATGAGTCATGGGATGGAACAATTGATAGCAACATAGGTATTTATATCACAATAACCTTTGAGGATGAAGAAGCTCAAGAAGGAAATTACATGGAAACTTTGTAAAACAAGGTAACAGTTAAGAAAATAGCAGCAACAACTCTAGAAATTTTCAGTGCAGAACAGTTGCTTTGGAAATTTTCAGTAGAATAGTTGCTCCATAAATTTTGGATAGGGCAGTTGCACCAAAAATTTACAATAGCAGTCTTCTTCATTAGTCCAACATTCAAGGAGATTTAGAAATTTTGACTCTACGCTTGCATCATTGATGCCATAGAAGACTAGAAGCACAAGGGAAATTTATGACAACACAAGGTATGATGATTTTGATGATCATTTAAATTTTTCTTTGCTTTCCTATAGTGATCCAATGTATTTTGAAGAAGTCATGAAAGAAGAAAAATGGTGTAAGGCCATGGATGAAGAGTTTGATGCTATAGAGGCAAGACCGCCTTGAGGAACTCACTAATTTGCCCGAGCGAAATCATTCATTCGAGAGCTAAGTGGGTCCTATAGGACCCGTGCACTCTTGATATGGCAAGGTTGGCAGAGGCATATACCAAGGTTGTTTGTTAAAGAGGTACAAACATAGCCCTAGAAGAGACTATGATGAAACATATGCATGAGTTGCAAGGATAGAAACAGTGTGGGTAGTCCTAGAAATTGCAGCCCAACACAAATGGAAAGTATTTCAAATGGATGTGAAATAATCCTTCTTGATGGAGTGCTAAAAGAAGAGATGTATGTGGAGAATCCACCTAGCTACAAAGTCCCAGGGCAAGAAGACAAAGTCTATAGGCTCCTGAAATCTCTCTATGGGATGAAGCAAGCACCATGGGCATGGTACAATAGAAATGATTCGAACCTTCTGAACAATGGCTTTAGAAAATACAGTAGTGAGCCCACACTCTACATCAAGGCAATCAATGGTGAGATTCTTATTGTTGTTTTGTATGTAGATGATTTAATTTTCACAAGGAATAGTAATCTTTTCATTTCTAATTTCAAAGGGGCAATAAAAAAAGAGTTTGAAATGACAGACCTAGGTTTGCTAAAATATTTCCTAGGCATATAGGTCCAACAAATAGAGAATGGCATCTTTATTTCATAAACTTGAAATTATGCCAAACAAATCTTGAAGAGATTTAGAATGTTGGAAAACAAACCAGCCCCAACCCCAACAGCTATAGGTCTAAAATTAAGCAAAGAGGATAGTATTAGGGATGTTAACCCAGCCCTCTATTAGAGCATGGTTGGAAGCCTCATGTATTTGATAGCAACAAGACCTGATTTGATGTATGCAGTAAGCCTAGTTTCTAGGTTCATGGAGCAACCTAAGGATGCACACTGAAAAGAAAGAAAAAGAATACTAAAGTATGTCAATGGCACGAAAGGCTATGGAACTATGTATACTACCTCTAATGAGTTTCAACTGATTAGGTTCACAGATAGTGACTGGGTAGGAAATATAGATGATAGGAAGAGCACATCGGGATATTTGTTCCACATGGGTTTAGGAGTAATATTATGGGGATCAAAGAAGCAGCCCATAGTTTCTCTCTCCACAGCTGAAGCATAGTACATAGTAGCGAATGTAGCAACATGTCAGGCTATTTGGCTTAGAAGAATCCTTGCAGATTTGAATGAGCAACAAGAAGATGGTACAACCATATTTTGTGATAATATATATTCTATTACATTGACTAAGAATCTCATCTTTCATGGATGAAGTAAGAATAATGAAATCCACTACCATTTCATAAGGGACTCATTGGTGGAGCATGGAGAGATTAAACTTTAGTACTATAAATCTGAGCAGTAGCTGACTGATATTTTCACAAAGGAATTGTCAAAAGACTCCTTTGAATTCCTAAGAGATAGGATTGGAATAATGGAATGCTTTGGAACTTCAGTTCTAGAAGCTCAAAAAAGTGATAGAAATCTAGACAGGTCTAGGAAAGATAGCTCTAGAACTTAGAGCAAGTGCAAATAGGTTTGCTCTGGTGCTCTGAAAATTTTTCTCCAAAAATTTTGTGCCAAAAGTTTCAAAGAGTGATGAAAAACATGAACTTTTGCACCAAAAAAATTGCTCTAGAAACTTTGCTTTGAAAATTTTGAATGATGAAAAACAAAAAGGCTCAAGATTAAGGGGGGGTGTTGGAATTTGTAATCTTGAGCAACAACGGGAAAATGCATTTAATGTTGCGTAAGATAAGATCCATTTTGGATCGTTCCCCCCACTTTTCATTTCTAATTTATGTTGGCCAGTTAATGTTTTGGTAGCAAATTAATTGTGGTGGGTGAATTTTAATTTGAGCAGTAGTTTTTTGAAAAGGGCAAGAAAAACAAAAAACAAGAATAGAATTCTTTTTTCAATCAAAGAGTGTAGTAGAAAAAGGACAAGGAGGACTGTTCAGGAGAATAGAACAGAGAATAAGAACCTACAACAACAGAAGATATTGCATAGAGTGTAGAGGTCCAGTGCTCTAAAATATTTGCAACAACACAGAGAAAGCTCTAATGCACCGGAATCTGGGTAGTTTGTTGTATGAAGGATATACTGAGCATAATTAGCTCTGATTTTTGTATGTAAACCTTTTTGAATGAAATAATTTTTGTGTATGAATGAAATAGAAAACATATTATGCCTTTGTCGTCTCCTTTGTTGTCTATGTTTTCATCTTTGCCAACTTTAGTTGGGTTCTTTTCCCAATATTTATAATTTTGTGTTTGTAACTCCTTATGACTAGTAGATGAATTTGTAGCAGTTTCTTCTCCAAACCCATAACAATAATCTTCCACACTATTAGGAAATTAAATTATTAAAGTTCACATTTAATAAATTAGTTAATAGTTAGTTGCTAGTTTTAGGGAGTTATTCTCATAAAAGAATTTGGAGTGCTTATTCATAGGAAAACAATGGGTTAAAAAATCCAATGTATTAAATGTAATGACCTAAATGAAGATAATGAAATTACTCATATTTTTGTTATTTGCAATGTAAGTTCTTTTTTTTCTATTGCTCTACTATTATACACACACAATCACTCAGTCACTTCCGAAATTTCTAATGATAATTAGTACAACCTAAATTTAGCATGTAAATTGTTTCTAAATAGCTCAGACAACACAATTATTTACCATTTCAATTGTAGTGGCTTATCAAAGGAATCTAAAGAATATAATGTATAATCAAAGTTGGTTTCTTTCATCCTTATTTCACATTCTTTTGAGTTGCCCCAATCTTTATCAAAACAAAAATCAAAACCAAGTAAGAGTATTTTGGCCCAACAGATATCAAAGCCTGAGTGTTTCTCTTCAAGACCAACTAAAAACACATCATGTTCCTCTTCCATCAAAAGATGGTCCTTATTTACTCAATACATGCTATCTAATGCTGGAAAAGGAATCTAGTTTTCTAATATGAAATTTGATGAAAAATGCAAATGCCTAGATGCATTACAACTAGTAACATTTTCTGAATCATTTATTTCTTTTGCACTTATTGAAGAAGAATCTTGCATCATAATCTCCTTGACCCCGTGGGATATAAGTAAATCAGAATTAGTATCATTGACCCCAGTAGGGTTTAAAAAAAAGGATAAAGGTGATTAGAAAGTTTATTGATGACCTTGGCATTCTCATTATGTGAACTATCATGTGTGAACCATTGTGTTAATTGTACATCGTTCCTCTTCAGTGATCTTAGCAACACAATAAATATGGATTCATAGACTATATAAATTATTGCATCTCCAATCTTTGGTACAATAGTCGCTAGTTCATCTTCTTGGAACTAAAAAAGAGCACCTTTAAAGTCTTCATTGTAGTTGTTTAAATAACATACAACTGCATATTGGCACTACTTGAGATATGGTCTATTATCACACTATGCCATCCTATGCTTTTCCCCTTTATTCCAACATGAATAACAATGCCCATAGTCCTCAAAATACAA
>VDFB02182642.1:0-51291 GCA_007258455.2 Sequoia sempervirens | reverse complement strand
CATCTCCATTTAATTAAATAAATCAGGACTTTATTTAATTCAAATCCAAATCATGCTTCATCCTTTTCTGAATTAAATAAATCAAGTATTTAAGTCATAAAAGTCAAAGCATCCTAATCATCATCCTAGCTAATTAATCCTGATCTAATGCTAATCTCACCCACTTGCATTCTCTAGATTTGGCCACTTGCACATGAAATTGCAATTAATTGATTTATCAAAATCTTTATTTTCAACTTGGCATAAAGGAGAATATTCTCCAAGTTTGAATCTCCCCCCAAGTGGACATGTACACCCAACAGAGCATTTATGAGGCCTTACATGTCTCTTACATGTCCCCTTCCAAAGTCAAACTCAGCATTCATTGCAAAATTCAAATTCAAATTTTCCCTCTCATGGGCACTCTTCCCAAATCTTGCACATACATCAACCAATCATCACTTGACAAGTGGCCTTATCTCATTGGCAGAATCTTTAGTCCCACATTGGTCCCTCTTCAACACTCAGCATTTGAAAATCTTTAAATACAAGCTTCATCTTTGAGCAAATCCTCCACAACTTTTATGCAAGGTTACTCTCTTCATTTGAGATTTGATCTTGTTCATCATCACTCCACCATCTCCATCATTTACACAACTTAAGCTTTGATCAAGGGTTGGGAAAGGGTCACTAGCACATGTGACACCAATCCACTATGGGATAGGTTTAATGTCATGTTTTTGTATGCTTTTATTTGATTTCCCTTGTTTCATTTATGGCATGATTAACATGGCTTATTATTCCATAGGGATGTTGAAATGTTGTTTTATTTTAAACTAACCAAATGCAGATTTTGACATCTACAATTAGAAAGTTTATTGATGACCTTGGCATTCTCATTATGTGAACTATCATGTGTGAACCATTGTGTTAATTGTACATCGTTCCTCTTCAGTGATCTTAGCAACACAATAAATATGGATTCATAGACTATATAAATTATTGCATCTCCAATCTTTGGTACAATAGTCGCTAGTTCATCTTCTTGGAACTAAAAAAGAGCACCTTTAAAGTCTTCATTGTAGTTGTTTAAATAACATACAACTGCATATTGGCACTACTTGAGATATGGTCTATTATCACACTATGCCATCCTATGCTTTTCCCCTTTATTCCAACATGAATAACAATGCCCATAGTCCTTAGGGGTTACAGGATATGCAGAATGTTGAAAAAGAAGCTGAGGAGTTACTGAATAATTTGGAGTAACTGGTGTTTGGTTTTCTGGTTTTTTTGGGTGGTCCTTTTTTTGGACCCTGCTGTCTTTTGTTGCTGTCGTTTCCTTTTTGGGACAGTTGGTCGGTTGTTGGTACTTTTTATGCTTATCTTTTGTTTGTTTGAACTTCGTGGTTTCAGGTCCCTGTAAAACCTGTTTTTTCCTTTTCAAAACAATGCCCATAGTCCTCAAAATACAAATATAGATGCATTGTGAAGTTTTCTCTCACATTGTTAAGAATTGTGAGGTCAAGCAAAGACCAAGCAGTGAGGACCTTTCCTCTTATAGTTGGAGTAGAGTGCATTTGCATTTACACTAGAGGGGATGTTTGCAAAGATTGTGGAATTTCCTTAAGCCTATCAGGAGCATTTTCTTGAAATTTTTGAAAGCCTTTTCATCAAATTTATTTTTTGCATGTTCTCCAAGTATTGTGTCCCCTTGAGGCATTTTGTCAAACAGTTTACATGCCTCTATAAATTCTCCCATTGTTTTCCCACATGTATGTTGTGTTGGAAGTGAAGTCCAATTATCACTGCCTTTTTTTCTCTTCTTTCCATGCCTCTTGACTTGTTGGAAGAGTTGAAAATAATTCAATTCTATTTTTCCTTTTAAGATGTTGGAGAAACAATGTAACTAATTTTGCTGCTAATCAATGAAACGGTGTGAGATAATTTTCTTTGTGGTGTGGGGAAAGGGGAAAAGGATTTAATATGAAAATAGAGTAGAAAACAAGACATACATACAATAGTAAAAGGAACAAATGCAAAGCATTTAAATGTTGCTCATAACACACATATTTAAACACAACAGAAAATAGATACAATCAAATTTATATTTCAGCTTGAAAATTACAATAGAGCTTTGATGCTCTATCTTCTTCCTTACACCATGTTCGTGCTTGTTTCAAAGTTGTGTTTCTCTCTTTCTGCTTCTTACATGTTACCAAAATGACAACCAAAATAGTAACAAAACTAAAAAGCTACGGTGGAAAAAAAGGAGAATAACATATTACTATTTTTACTACCCACAAAGTGTGTGAGAGTAAATAGGGAGTTAATGCATAATCATAACAAATCTCCTGAAATCTTCTTCAAAAAACTTTTCCATAAAGTTTCCTTAAATGCAGATATAGAGACTTAGTTGGAGGGAATTAGCATAATAATTAGTTGAGATTACATATTTCTAACACTCCCCCTTAATCTCAACTAGCTAACATTCTACTCAAAAAAAATTGAAGCATCCACCTTCATTCCCAACAATCATCTCAAAAAATTCCAGGGCATCCAAAGTTTCAGCTCAACCTGTTCAAAAGTTTCTAGCACATCTACCTTCAGTCTCAAAAGTTCTGCCACATCTACCTTCATTTCCAAAATTCTACTAAACAATTTTCTTGTGCATCTACCTTTAGTCTCAAAAGTTTCAGCGCATCTACCTTCATTTCTAGAATTTTTCTCAAAAAATTTATGGCGCAACCACACTAGAACAAAAATTTCTAGAGCATTCATCTTCAACAAAAATACCCAAACAACTTCTTAGGTATTCAAATCCACCTTTTTCCAATGGTTTAGTGAGAATATCAGAAAATTGATCTTCTGATCTACAAAAATCTAAACATATTTCTTTGTTATTCACTAACTCTCTTATAAAATGGTATCTAGTATCTATGTGCTAGCTTCTTTTGTGAAAAATATGATTTTTAGACAATGCAATGGCTGAGTTATTATCACAGTAAATCTTTGTTTCTTCATCTTGTTTATGCATCAACTCAGCTAACATTCTTCTCATCCAGACAACTTGACATGCTACTCTTGTGGCTGCCACACATTTTGATTATGCTGAAGAAAGTGTGACAATGGGTTGTTTCTTTGAAGCCCATGATCCAACCCTTGATTTAAAATGAAAAAAATAACTAGAGGTACTTTTCCTATTATTGATGCTACCAGCACAATCATTGTCCATGTATCCAATGACTTTGAAGTCTCCTACAACTGAATATAAAATTCCATAGTTCTTTGTTCCACATACATACCTCAATATCCTTTTTCCAGCTTTCCAATGCGAGTCTTTTGGAGAATCCATGAACCTTGAGATAAGGCTCACACCATACATGATGTCAGGCCTTGTGACAGTCAAGTATATGAGACTACCAACCAGCCTTTGAAACAATCTAGGATCAACTAATGAACGATCATCTTCCTTGCTTAACTTTAGTCCTATCACAACTGGTGTAGGGGTTGGTTTGAAAATCAGCATATTAAATATTTTCAATACATCACTTGCATATTTTGATTGAGAAACAAAAATACCATATGTTGATTGCTTAATTTCTATTCCCAAAAAATATTTCATAAGACCAAGATCAGTCATCTCAAACTCTTTCATCATAGCTTCCTTAAAAGAACTTATAGAAAGGTCTCCCATAAGGATCAAATCATCTACATAAATACAAACTATCAACATTTTACCTTTTTCATCAATCTTGATATATAAATTAGGCTCACTGTCACACCTACTAAAACCATTTTCTTAATTAAATAAGAATCAATTCGACTGTACCATGCTCTAGGAGCTTGCTTGAGTCCATAGAGTTCCTTTTTCAGCTTGTGTACTTTGCCTTCATGACCTACAATTTCATATCCTTTTGGCTGCTCAATGTAAACTTCCTCTTCAATGAAACCATTTAAAAATATATATTTTACATCTATTTGAAAAATATGCCACTTATTTTGGGCTATAATGGCCAAAATAGTTCTTACCATATCCAATCGAGCTACAAGTGCAAATGTTTTATTTTAATCAATATTAGGCTATTGAGTGAAGACTCTAGCAACCAACCTTGCCTTATGCTTTAGCATATTTCCATCCATGCCATATTTTGTTTTGTAAATCCATTTTATGCTTATAACATCCTTTCCTTGTGGGTGATCCACCAATTCCCAAGTATTTTTCTTTTCAATGGCTTCAATCTGTTCATCCATAGCTTCAGCCCATGCTCCATCCTTAATTGCTTCATCAAAGAACATTGGATCAACAACTTTTGAAAATAAAGAAAAAATAGAAAATAATTTGATGTTTCAACATTAAAATCAACTTCATATATATCTCTCAAACTCTATGTTTTTCACTGCAATAAACTTGCCAATGTAGGATCCAATGAGCTACTTCTATCAGCTGAGTTTGATGGATTTTCTGATAGTGTTAGATTGTTGTTCCTTGTGGAGTTTTTTGTACGGGTGAAAATTTTTGATTTCTTGAAAGTCTTGTTGTAGAAGGTGTAGCTTGTTCTACAACTTGTGTTGCATGTCTGGGAGTGGAAGGAGGTATTGCTTGAGGAATACCTTGATTTTTTATCACTTCATCAGTCATATCATTATGTGAATCAATTGTTTCTATACTTATTATATTTTCTACACTTGCATCCCATGCTTCGTTCTCCAAAAATTGCACATCTCTGTTGATTATAACGTTCTTGTATTTGGATTAAACAACTTGTAAGATTTTTTATCTTTTGAATATCCAAAAAAAAATACATTTCTCACCTTTGCTATCCAACTTTCTTTTGAATATGCAACACAACCAAAAAATTTGAAGTGTGCAACATTATGCTTTCTACCACTCCAAGCCTCTTGAGGAATCACATTCCTTACACTTGTACTTGGACATCTATTTAAAATATAAATAGCATTTGCTACTACTTCAGCCCAGTATTCATTTGGTAAATGCTTTGATTTCAACATACTTGTTGCCATATCCATGATGGTTCTATTTCTTCTTTCAGCCACACAATTTTGTTAAGGTGTGTAGCGGGCTGTAAATTGTTTGTGAATACCATGTTTTCTACAAAAAATTAGAAAATCATTAGAACTATATTCACCGCCTCTATCAGTTCTTAATATTTTGATGTAGGGTATGTGCAAGATCATAATGGGCCAAAAAGTGGTAATATGATGGGTATGTGTAGGGTATGTGGCTGATGAATTTTTTTTACCCAAAATTGATGAAATAAAAAGTGTTTTTAAATGAGATTCTTAGCTTTCCACCAATATAAATTATGCTTTACTTTTAATTTAATAAATAATTATTATTCATTTTCTATTTGAATTATGACTAAAGTCCTGATTGATAGGTTGATTGAAAAACATCTATAGCTTTCAAACCATATCACATTTTTTGAATCTAAAATATGTGTCACATTCTATGATTCACATACTATAAGATTAAAAAAATAAATGAATTTCATGAAGTTTTGACCAAGATAAGGTGGTTAGACATAAAAAAAATTATATTTTTTAAAAGTTGTAATAAAAAATTTATAATTAATTATTTACTTTGAAAAAAATTACAAAAAAATATGCATCACATCGGGACATGAGTCCTCTACTTATATCTAAAATATTATAAAAAAAATATTATCATTTTATTGTGGTTAGGATGGTCAGATAGATAACAACTTATTTTTTTCCTGAAATTTAAGTGCAATTGCATTGAAATTTCAAATTTTCACTGAATAGATTTTTTAAAAAATAAACCTAGTAGTTTAGAAACTACATTCAATTTGCTATAGATTCTATTCTTACATATTTTTTAAATAATATAGATAACTTATTCACATTTTTATGTCAAGTTTGCTAACTCTGATTTTTTTGAATTTTTTGTCACTTAAGGGCCTATTTTTTCCATGATGATCCCACACATACCCTGTAGTAGCCACTTTGCTTCTCTACAAGAGCCTTGAACTATTGAAAGACTCCAAAATCATCAAATTTAGGCCTCAAAAAATAGACCCATGTCTTACTTGTATAGTCATCAATGAAAGTTAGAAAATATGTACAACCTCCAATAGAAGGAGTTTGCATTGGTCCACATATATTAGAGTGAATAATCTCAAGTGGTTTACATGGTATTTCTGATTTTCCAACAGGGAAGGTCTCTCTATGTTGTTTACCTAAGATGCACGCTTCAAATACTCTTTTCGGTTTTTGAATAAATGGAAATCCCTTAACCATATTCTTTCTATGCAACAGATTTAGACCTCCAAAGTTTAAATGGCCAAATCTCAGATGCCATAACCAAGATTCATTCTTTACCACTAACTGAAAAGTTGTTTGAATAGTTACACTATCATTTTTTTCATCTTTTGTTCCAATTTCTGCCTTTCCGGAGCAACCTTGATCTTTTCCAGAGCAACTTTGATCTTTTTCGGAGCAACTCTGAGAGGCGTCTTGAGAATTTTCAGCCTTAAATGCTACTCCAACTTATGTATTTTCTAACATACAATAAGCTTCAACTGCATTACTTTTGATATTAGGTTTCAACCTCAATGGGAACATTCAATTTTTTGTCATTTGTACCTCTTCCATCATCTAAGTACTAGGAGTTTTATCATGAATAACACATGCATTATTCTTCATATAAATTTTATATCATTTTTTCACTAATTGACTAATACTCATCAGATTATGTTTTAGACCAACAATATAAAAAACATCATGAATGACTTTTTGCTCCCTCTTTTTGGTTAGAATGTCAACTATCCCTTTTCCCATAATGTTCATTTGATTATTGTTCCCAAGAGTGACATTTAAGGTAACTAATTTATCCAAGCTTGAAAATAACTCCAGATTTCCAGACATGTGATTGCTACAACCAGAATCTAAATACCAGATATCATTTGGAATCTCTTGAAGCATATTGCATTCAACCGATGATTTTGTAGAAATTGCTTCAAAAATATTTGTGCATGCAATAAACATAGAATTTTTTGTATAATTTTCTAGGGGATTTTGATTTTTTCTTCTTTGATCATGTTGTTTCTTTCTGCATTCAGAAGAATAATGACCATACTTCTTACAATAATGAAATTGAACATATGACTTATCTTGTCTTTGACCAGCTGAATGACTATGAGAGTGATCATTATTATGTCCTCTTCCACCTTGGTTTGCAGGATTGCTATTATGTCCTCTAAATGTGTTTCTTCCTCTACCCCTATGAGTGAATCTTCCTTTACCTCTTCCATGGCTTATTGAAGCCTGAGATGAGAAAACAATTTCTATGGAAGTGTGTTATCTATTCAACCCATGTTCATGATTTATCAAAGATGCATGCAATTCATCCATTTCCATCTGGGTTAGATCTTTAGTTTCCTCTATAGCAACAACTAAAGGACTAAACTTAACAAGCAAAAACCTTAGCATTTTTTTAACTATTCATGTTTCTTTTGTTGTTTCCCCATGTGATTTTATTTGATTCACAAGCCCAACAACATGTGTAAAAAATGATTCCACAGAATATGATCCTTTCATACTTATGTTCTCAAAATCTCTTCTAAGTAACTGGAGTTTTGTAGTTTTAGCTTTGTCCTTACCTTGATAGGCTATTTGTAGTGTATTCCATGCCTTCTTTGCTTGCATTGTTGTTTCAACTATTGGAAGTATGCTTTCATTCATTTCTTGATGAATGTAGAAAAGGGATTTTCCATCCTTCTTTCTTTACGCTTTCAAGAGATATTTCTCTGCCTGTGTGAGTGCATTCTAAGTTGCTTGGTCTGGTGCTTCAACATAACCATTCTCAACTATCTCCTAGACATCTTGAGATTGAAATAGGGCTTTCATGGTTCAAGCCAATACTCATATTTTTTTCTTGTGAAAATGGGGGTTTCCAGGATAGAAAAAGAATCACCAGATGTGGAATCTTTGGAAGCCATTAATAGTTGTCAAACATAAAATTAGCAAACCTAGGAAAATGGAGAGACAAAGGGTTTAAACTTAGGCTCTGATACCAAATGTGGGGAAAGGGGAAAATGATTTAATATGAAAAAAACCCAGCAAACAAAACATACATACAACAATAAAAGGAACAAATGCAAAGCATTTAAATGATGCTCATAACACACAGATTTAAACACAATAGAAAATAGACACAATAAAATTTATATTTTAGCTTGAAAATTATAGCAGAGCTTTGATGCTCTGTATTATTCCTTACACCATGTTCTTGCTTGTTGCAGAGCTGTGTTGCTCTCTTTTTGCTTCTTGCATGTTACCAAAATGACAACCAAAACAGTAATAAAACTAAAAAGCTACGGTGGACAAAAAGGAGAATGAAATATTACTATTTTTACTACCCACAAAGTGTGTGAGAGTAAATAGGGAGTTAATTCATAATCATAACAAATCTCCCAAAATCTTCTCCAAAAATATTTTCCATAAAGTTTCCTTAAATGTAGATAGGAGACTTAGTTGGAGGGAATTAGCATAATAATTAGTTGAGATTACATATTTCTAACATGTGGATGTAGTCATTTGATGGTGAACCACGTTGAATAACTATATCAATTTCTTGTCTTTATTTCTACAATTGTTATTGTTGTTTTGTTTTTATTTTGTGTTGTCCTTGTTGCACAGTTAACTCAACATGTTGCTATATTGTAACTGCAACATATGACAAAATCCTTCTTTTCCTATGGCATGTGAGTAGTGAAGAACTAGCATGGGTTGAGGAATTTAGCATTACACTGCCAATGAGATATCTTGGATCCACGTGAGTGTTTCAAGGTGTCTACATTGATCTAAAGCTGATCTTGCAATAAATGACTACTGATTGAAGTTGAGGTTATTGTTGTTGGGTTGGGTTTAAAGAGTACACACTAAAATCTGACTTTTTAGGTGAGTAAAAAAAGAAATTTATTTTTTTGTTTATCATGTCACTATCACATCTGGGTTTCACACCATTCACTGTTCGTGTGCCTACATCAAACACTATACACACCAAGTTTGACATTAACTTAGATATCTCTTCTTTGATATTTTTAGAAGGTAGCTGAAATTACTTACATTTTATAGACAATGATGTGGGAAGTTTGAAGAATTCATGCAAAGAACTTTCTTTTTTCCACATTGATTATGAATTACCTATAGATTTATTTTAGATTTATGTATTCAAGGAGGATAAGATGGATACCAAAATAGGAATTCCTAGTGAGATGATGAAATTGATTACATAAAAAGTAATGAGTGAGGAAGATGAAGGAGGAGATGGGGATGCTCATCATATGTAGAGCATATCAAATTTGGGGGAATAGAGGATTTTATTTATGTATTCAATGAATCAAGATATGTGACTACAAAGTGTGTTTACACAACAATTTTTCAATTCACATTTTAGTAATTCAATTTTTCGAGAACACACATTAAAACTTAGAGAGCATCCTAAGTCAACTTTGTAAATACAAAGTGATTTCATAATTGCATACTAGATATAGAACCAAAAATACTACCTAACAAAGAAGAATATTATGATTGTCATCCATATATATGTCTACTTAAAACATTCCTAAATTCCAAGATATCTCAATTTCACTATTTTCACTCATTAATAAACATACACTCTTCAATCATAAAATTAAACATTCTCTCCCTTTATTAATTACTATTTATAAAATTCAATCCATTATATTCTACTCCACATACATTCTACTTGTAATCTATAAATTACTTAATATAATTTACCATAGTAATATTCATATAATGTTTGCAATGGATAAACAAGTTGACAAAAATTATCCATTAATAAGTCTTTGTTAGGAATAAATGCATAATTTTTTTAGTTAAGCCATAAATAAATCATTGTTTCTAACCAAATTTCTTATGTCACGTTAGTGGTTAGGATTCACCAAAGAGTAGGAAATGGTAGGGGAGAAGGGCCCATAGTGGAGCATGGTCCAATAGTTGGGATAGAAGTAGTCCTTAGTGGGCCTCATAGTGGAGCATCTTAATATCCTATTGGAAAACATTTTTTATCCATAAAGTACACAAATTAACAAATCATGTGATGCCACATCAACGCACCAATAAAACATGACTTAGTGCACCACTATCTGTCTTACTTTTTTTGGTTCCCTTTTGGATACCTCAACAAAAATCATGTTGATGTGGCATCATATTTGATGATGTGGCCCTAAAACAAAATATAGAAGCACATGAGTTGCCAAATAAATTTTTCTACAAAATTGGGAGTGATTTGAAATTTCCATGTAGGATTTTGAGAAACGTGAAGTTAGGGTGCTGCACTATAGGCCCCTCTCTCCTAGCTCTTAAAAAACTATTCCTAACCATGTGCAGTACATAGTATTTAAACTTATAGTTTATTTTATTTTATTTTTTAAAATTTAACCTTACAACTTGCAAAAGGAAGGCATCTTTGGTTCACTTTTTATTACAAAGAGGACAAGAAAATGAGCACGGTACAAATTATTCTCAACTACCAACATTGTAGTTTGCACTAAAGTCAATCCATCAACAAAGCCATTTTCCTACAGTGCGAACTAAAATAAATTAAGGGTTTAGAGCATGAAATTAATAAATTGAAGGGCACAAAATCTGCAAACACATCGATCTAGTGAGGCTGGGAACACAAGGTCACTAAATTAAATACCAACAAATTTCAACATGAAGATTCAAATAGCCCAATAGAAGTTTGAACCTTGTTGATAACGAAAACAATGCCACACTTTAATCAACAAACTATTCCATGAACAACCAATAAATGTTTTATTTTATTTACATTCTTTGCTTTATTTGAAAAAATATTTTTATTTAGTAAAAAATTATTTATTTTATTTATTTAAGATTTATTTTATTTTACTTTACAATTATTTTATTTATATATTATTTTTAAAGGTTTATTTTTGTAATGTGTCCATTGGAACTTTGGATGCACATATAGGTAATGATACATAGCTAATTGAGTTGAGTGCAACTTTTCACATAATCTCTAATAGATGTTGATTTTCTAAATATAAATAATTTAATGGAGACACAATGTATTTGGGTGACGGTTCTTTTTTAAATATTATTGGTTGCAATAATTTTAAAAGTGTGTTTTTTCATGATATCGAATATAAATTATTAACCATGTTTTGCATCTTCCTAGGTTTAGCATGAATTTTATTATCTATGAGAAAACTAATAGATGCAACTTGTGTGCAAGTAGTATTTTTTTATGCAAATTGGAAGATGGTTAGAGGTGCTATGGTAATTTTTAAAGGTGTCAAACATAGAATATTTTATAATCTTGATGCATGCAATATTTAATCTAATGATAATTTTGTTAAAAACAAGTATTCGGCTACTTCATTAGAAAAAAGATTTATTTCCTCTTCAATGAATGTTTGTGGCTTTTGGGTACTTAAAGGTGCTCTTTCTTCTAAATCAAACTATATATAGAGAAGAATATATTATGACACTTGATATTATGTCACATTAGAAACAAGGGTGTAACAACCTTGAAAAATAAAAACCTTGTTGAAGGGTGAACTAATTGTAATCTTTATTTTGATTTTTTTGAACAATGCATTATGGAAAATAAAACTACATTCAATTTTATTCAATTTTTCAAAAGTCTAGGGGTGTTTTGGATCTTATTTATTTTAATGGGTTTAGTTCTATTGATTTTCCTTTGATTGTAGAATGCACATATTATGTTTTATTCTTTGATGATTTTAGTAAAAGGACATGAGTTTTTTTTTTAAGGATCACATATATATTTTTAGTTAATTTATAGAATTTAAAGTAATGGTTGAGTTCAAAATTAGAAGTAAAATTAAATATTTGAGGATAAATAATGGTAGTGATATTTTCTAATAGTTTTGATAGATTTTGTAAAATTTTGATACTTAAAGATAGAAGATAATTTTGTATTTTTCATAGTAGAATGTAGTTGGAGAAAGAATGAACCAATGGAGTAGACTAGGAGTATTCTTAGTGGTTTTGTAATAGAAAAAAAAATGGGATAAAATTGTAATCATTTCTTGCTACCTAATTAATACGCCTCTTACATGAACTCTTCTTGATAAAATACCTATGTAGGTGTGGTTGGGTCACAAGTCTTCATTGGTACATTTTATGATTGTTTGTTTCTAAGACATATGCACATGTACCAAAGTCAGATAACAATGCTATGCCATATTTCTTCATTCGTTACAATTATGGTATGAAATGATACAACTTTGGGATCTTATTGCACATAAGGTAATATATAATAGAAGCGCCATATTTAGAGAAACTAAGCCTTCTTCTATTATGTTGTAGCTAGAAAAAAAGTGAAAAAAATAATGAGATTCAACTTCCTTATAAACCTAAGAAAGTTGAATTGAGGCCCCAAGATAGTAAAGAACATGAGGAGAGTCCATCAAAATCTAAATCTTTAGAAAAATAATAACCTCCAACTTAGTGTGTTCAAAGGTTTACAATGCATAGGAAACCACCTAAAAGGTATGGGTATTCTCCTAATGATTGGGGATATATATTTTTTCTTTGAATATTGATATGGATGAATTGAGATCTATAAAAGAAGCATTAGGTATGAGCGATCGAAAGTCACAGAAAATAGCCATGGATGAAGAAATGAAAGCATTATAAAAGAATGGTACATAGGATCTAGTATCATTTTCTAAAGGATGAAAACTTGTTGGTTGCAAATGAATGTTCAAGAAAAAATTGTTTTAGATATAGGTATTGAGAATTATAAAGCATGATTGGTTGTGAAGGTTACTCTCTATTTGAGGATGTTGATTATGATGCTATATTTTTTGGGTAAAAGTACAAAGTTGTTTCACTCTTATAAAAGAAACAACCCACAGTTATCCAAATTTTAAACATGAATCACTAAAAAGTAGCATATATGTTTCAAATTTCAAAATGATGTAAACTAATAAAATGTGTATTTTTAAGTATATTTTATGTTTGTATTTTTTTGAAAATAAAAAATTATTTGAATATAACTTTTTATGAATTGACACTATAATTTAGTTATTGATAAAATTCTAAAAATTGAAGTTACATGAGAAATTAATCTTTAAATCGTAAAATTTAGTTTGTTCCTTCAATTTTTTTGTGTCTATTTATAACTTGAAATTTTAGTGCTTGGATGTATTTCTTTCCAATTTTGATAAATGTATTTTTAAATAAATATTAAAAAGTGTGTGTATTAAAACATAATTCTTTCCATTTGACATCAACTTTCTTATTTTAATTAAAATGGAAAAAAAATATACCATCTCAATATAGATTCTTTTATCTAGTGTGTCGTATTTTTTTAATAAATTTTAGTATTTAAATAATTGTGTCAATTTCTTGTCTTTATTTATACAATAGTTATTGTTGTTCTATTTTTATTTTTTACTTGTTCTTGTTGCATGGTTAACTCAACATGTCGTTATATTGTAACTACAACATATGACAAAATCCTTCTTTTCCTATGGCACACAGGTAGTAAAGAGCTGGAATGAGTCATGGAATTTAGCATTACACTACCAATGAGATATCCTAGATCCACGTGAGTTTTTCAAGGTGTCTACACTAATCTGAAGCCAATCTTGCAATAAATGACTACTATTTGAAGTTGATGTTTTTGCTATTGGGCTTGGTTTAAAGAGTACACACTAAGCTCTGACTTTTTAGGTGAGTAAAAACAAAAATATTCTAATTTAAATTCTAATTTTGTTTTTCTTGTCACTATCACAGCTGGGTTTCCTACCATTCATTGTTCACGTGCCCGCGTCAAACGCTATACACACTAATTTTGACATTAACTTAGATATTTCTTTTCCGATGTTTTCGGAAGGCAACTCGAAATTACTGTTACATTTTATGGAAGATGACGTGGGAAGTTTGAAGAATTCATGCAAAGAACTTTCTTTTTTCCACACTGATTATGAATTACCTATATATTTATTTTAGATTTATGTAGTCAAGGAAGATAAGATGGATACCAAAATAGGAATTCCTAGTGAGATGATGAAATTGATTACATACAAAGTAATGAGTGAGGAAGATGAAGGAGGAGATGGTGATGCTCATCATATGTAGAGCATATCAAATTTGGGGGAATAGAGGATTTTATTTATGTATTCAATGAATCAAGATATGTGACTACAAAGTGTGTTTACACAACAATTTTTCAATTCACATTTTAGCAATTCAGTTTTTAGAGAACACACATTAAAACTTAGAGCACATCCTAAGTCAACTTTATAAATACAAAGTGATTTCATAATTGCATACTAGATATAGAATCAAAAAGACAACCTAACAAAAAAGAATATTATGATTGTCATCCATATATATGTCTACTTGAAACATTCCTAAATTCCATGATATATCAATCTCACTATTTCCATTCATTAATAAACATGCACTCTTCAATCATAAAATTAAATATTCTCTCCCTTTATTAATTACTATTTATAAAATTCAATCCATTACATTCAACTCCACATACATTCTACTTGTAATCTATAAATTACGTAATAAAATTTACCATAGGTTTTCCATTTTAGTAATATTCATTGATATTATGTTTACAATGGATAAACAAGTTGACAAATGTGAGGCTTGCAATTATCCATTAATAAGTCTATGCTAGGAATAAATGCGAAATTATTTTGGCTGAGCCGTAAATAAATCATTCTTTCTAAACAAATTTCCAATGTCACGTTATTAGTTAGGATTCACCAAAGAGTAGGAAATGGTTGCTCTTAAAAAAATATTCCTAACAATGTACAGTACAGAGTATTTAAACTTACAGTTTTTTAAAAAAAAAAATTATCCTTACAACTTACAGAAGGAAGGCATCTCTGATTCATTTTTTATTATAAAAAGGACGGGAAAATGAGCACGGTACGAATTATTCTCCACTACCAACACTGTAGTTTGCACTAATGTCAAGCCATCGACAAAGCCATTCCTTTTAGGTCTTATCTAAACAGATGGCCAATGCTGTTTGTTTAAAAACTCGAGAATGGTCATTTCATCTTTAACAAAATATATATATATATATATACAGACCTTGTTAAGACATTTCCGTTTGATGTGAATTCAATAGATAAAGTGTTTATGCATTTGTACACGCAACATTAGCAGAGATGACAGTGGGACTCAAATTTAATAGTGATCACAACATAAGTTTCGAATCGAAGTTAAAGTCAGTTTAATACATGCTTCCTTAACATAAGTGGTTAGATAATAGCTCACACATATGTCACACACTGCATCAGCAGCTTTATTTATAAATTAAATAAGAAGATAAACACAACAAAAAAAATCAGGAGTAGGTGGATTCATTGTTTCTTGATTTGGGCTTGTCAACTTTGTCGGTCATCATTTCTTGACTTTCTTGATGTGAAGGATTCTCAAGAGTCTAGTCTTATCTCTATATTAAGAGAAGATTGAAAAAGGAAAATTCGTTTTTATTTAGTAAATAAGATGTACATTAGATTAATATGTTATAGAACTAATTTAATGTCTTATTCTCAGTGTGAAATATTTATGATAAAGTTCTAAAGGGTTATATACGGTGTTGTGTATTTTCAATGTGTAACATGTATATTTCCCTTTTTATTTAAACCATGTGATGTAGCAATGGAACTTGTGTTGGTAGAAAGGAAATAATTATTTCATATTGTTCATCTTAAATTTATTTTTAATTTTTTAGATAAAGGTGGCAGAGCCACAAAAAGTATTATATTAAAATAGAGAAGTATTATATATCGAAGAGAGTTGTTAAAGAACAAAATTGTAATTCAGGAGATTACAAAAATGGGCCACTAGGTCATTTAGACTATAATGATAAAGTCCCAAAGATGCAAGATCAGGAGGCCATTACAAAACCCTGGAGAGCGAAACAAAGATATAATGAAAAGAACAAGCTAAGACAAAGAAGCCGACTTAAAGACCAGGAGATTTTATGAAGAGAGAAGCAGCTGCCAGTTTCGAATTCAAAGTGGAAGATGAAGGGTCCTGAAGAAGTAAAGCCTCCAACGTGAAGAACAGAAAACCCTGTAAAAATGCCAAGGAAATGTACTTTCTCCCAACAAGATAGGACAAAATTAGTGAGAAAATTTTCAAAAATGGAACTTGAAAAATCTTCAAGATGTGCTTCCCTCTGAAGAAGCAATATCATATGGTGGAGGAAAACGTGGTTCTTTGCGAGGCTTGATGATTGCATGCTGAATAAGAAGGCGAATTTCCTTGCACCTTATATAAATAGGATCAATAACAGAGTTACCATATGGTTGAGAAAACATTTTAAGATAAATTTTGAATTCACTATTTTTTTCATTAAGGAGAGCATAAGCCTTAGCAGAGAGAAGCTTAGAGAGACAGTAATCAGTAAGGAGATGCTGTCAACTAATAATACTGCCAACCAAACAAGAGTCTTGTAAAATGTCATACCTTTCAAGTATTGGTTGTAATGTAGAAAGCAGGCAGACATGTGGAAGAAGATAAGTCCCTAGCAAATAATTAACCATTTCCATGTCACTCAAAATATCTGTCAAATTAGAGATAAAACGGGAAGCCATTTCATATGGCAACACTGAAGTATGCATGTCGAACAAATCAAAGCCCAATACAATTTGAATTGCATCATAAACTTGTTTACATTCAAATGAAAATGCCCTCCTGAGCTTCTCTTCAAAAAATGGAAAATCCATCCTAATTTCATGGATTCGAGGAGGGATGAATACTTGAACAGATTGTCCATTCTCAAAACAAGCTTGCAAGAAGCTTCTAGAGTTTAGCAGATGAAGAAGAGACATTTCCAAAAAAATAGAGAAAAGGCTTTTAAAAAACTTGGATGCATGGCAATTAATGATCAAAATAAATTATGTACCATCAAAGGAAGCAAGAAAGCCAGGTGTTGTACCTTGGGAATGAGAGAGACTAGTAGAGTCTTCCAAAGAGAAACCAAATCTGCTATTTCTTGAAATAGCTCCTATCAATTAGAGCCAATAAACAAAGTAAATTCAACATAGAGAAGACCAAGATTCTTCACTGGCAACATTGCCAAATTAAGCCCAAAAATCTGGACCATCGCTAATCCTCAAAAGGCCAGCAAAGCATATACCATAAATGGCCAAATCAAATTACATGTTCATTCCAAGAGAATGTCCATTCAAAAGGATAGAATTCACAGAGGAGATACATGAGGTCAAGACGCGTCACAAATATTCTCTTGGGAAAAGCAAATGACCCGTGCTCCAAAAGACAATTCATACAGGAAGATTTCAAATTTAATATAAATATGACAAATGTCATTAATTCCCTTAAAACTGACTATCAAACATGTGAGGGATGTATATAATTCAAAATTTGTCACAAAAAAGAGCTCGTACAACATGTGCGGTGACAAATCATAATAAAGGCCATGTTTTAAGGTTTAAACATTTTTCTCAATGCCCATTAGTTAATAATGTCATATCAATAAAATGGAATAAATAGTTTCAAATTCAAGAAATTGTGAAGATAGAAATCATGCAAAAATTTTAAGTCCCCATAGTCAAATAGATTAAAGAAGGAAATTCTTAAATAGAATATTGCATTCCTCAAATTTATTGACATTGGAATAAGATTAGTATAAAAAAATTTAAGATATTTTATGCAATGCAAATAGTTTAAATTTCCAAGCACATTAGTCTAGCAGGGGCACAATGCATGTAAGTCCATTGGCAAATTAAGGGCTTAGAACATGAAATCAACAAAATGTAGGGCAAAAAGTCTACAAACACATCCATCTAGTAAGGTTCATAACACAAGGTCAATAAATTAAATGTCAACAAATTTCAACATGAAGATTCAAATAGCCCAATAGAAGTTTGAACCTTGGTGACAACAAAAACAATTCCGTACTTTAATCAACACAGTATTCCATGAACAACCAATAAATGCTTTATTTTATTTACATTCTTTGCTTTATTTGAAAAAATATTTTTATTTACTTGAAATTTATTTTATTTAAGATTTCTTCTATTTTACTTTACAATTATTTTATGTATATATTATTTTTAAATGTTTATTTTTGTAATGTGTTCATTGCAACCTTGGATACACATATAGGTAATGATACATAGCTAATTGATTCGAATGTAGCTTTTCACATGATCTCTAATAGAGGTTCATTTTCTAAATATAAATAATTTAATGGAGACACAATGTATTTGGGTGACGGTTCTTTTTTAAATATTATTGGTTGCAATAGTGTTAAAACTAAGTTTTTTCTTGATAGAATATAAATGATTAACCATGTTTTGCATGTCCCTAGGTTAGCATAACTTTTATTATCTATGAGAAAACTAATAGATGCAAGTGTGCAAGTAGTATTCTTTTATGCAAATTGGAAGATGGTTAGAGGTGCTATGGGAATTTTTAAAGGTGTTAAACATAGAATATTTTATAATCTCGATGCATGCAATATTGAATATAATGACACTTTTATGAAAAACAAGTATGTGACTACTTCATTGGAAAAAAGGTTGGTTTCCTCTTCAATGAATGGTTGTGGCTTTTGGGTACTTAAAGGTGCTTTTTCTTATAAATCAAACTATATATAGAGAAGAATATATTATGGCACATGATATTATGTGACATTAGAAACAAGTGTCTAATGACCTTGAAAAATAAAAACCTTGTTGAAGAGTGAACTAATTGTAATCTTTATTTTGATTTTTGTGAACAATGCATTATGGAAAATAAAACTACATTCAATTTTACTCAAATTTTCAAAATTCTAGGGGTGTTTTGGATCTTATTCATTTTGATGTGTTTAGTTTTATTGACTTTCCTTTGATTGTAGAATCCACATATTATGTTTTATTCACTGATTATTATAGTAAAAGGACATGAGTTTATTTTTTAAGGATCAAGTCTAGTTTTTTAGTTAATTTATAGAATTTAAAACAATGGTTGAGAAAGAAATTAGAAGTAAAATTAAATATTTGATGATAAATAATGGTAGTGATATTTTCTAATAGTTTTGATAGATTTTGTAAAATTTTGATACTTAGAGATAGAATATAATTTTATATTTTTCATAGTAGAATGTAGTTTTAGAAAGAATGAACCAATGGAGCAAACTAGGAGTATTCTTAGTGGTTTTGTAATAGAAAAAAAAAATGGGATAAAATTGTAATCATTTTTTGCTACCTTATTAATACCCACATTGATCCAAATTTTAAACATGAATCACTAAAAGTGGCATATATGTTTTGAATTTTGAAATGATGTAAACTAATAAAATGTGTATTTTTAGCTGATAGGCTATTTTGTTTGAAGTTTCCGCCAAGATTTTTGTCAGCCCAGCTATGAATTGGATTTTTCAGCACCGAAGATGTCTCGACTGATGACAACTTGACCAAGTTTTTTTATGGTGACATTGAACTTCGTAATTACATGTGTTGGCAGTGGTGGAGTTGGTGGCCTTGATACACAGAAGTTGAATGGTAAGTGTTTTCTCACATGAGGGTTAATGCATCTCATGGTTATTGTATGATGGTGGTGGATGAAGTAAATGCAATATTTAATGTTACAGTGTGGGAAATTATACTTTGATTAAGTTGTATTGTCAAAAGAGCCATTGTGGTGTTGGTTTGATAGCAGACTATTGTTAAAATCGTCACCTTTGGCTCTGTTTTTTAGCAAATTGGAGGGTTTTAAAATTGTTGTGCTATGGAATCTATAAGTTGTTTTACATGGGCATTTTACATAAATAATTAATTTATTGTTCATGTCTTTCGTTCTCTACTTATTGTTCCTTTTGATAATAGGTTGGAGGATTTGAACACTAATGCATTGTGAAATGTGTGAGAAAGTATATTGATTAAGTTGCATTGTCGAAAGAGCCATTGTGGTGCTGGTTTGATAGCAAACTATTGTAAAAATCATCACCTTCAGCTCCATTTTATAACATACTGGATGGTTTTAAGAATGTTGTCCTCCAAAATTTGTAAGTCATTTTACATAGGTATTTTGGGTAAATGATTAATTTATTGTTCATTTCTTTCACTCTCTACTTATTGTTCCTTATTATATGTTTGCATCTTTGTCATTATACCCATTTTGGAGACTTTAAAGAGATTATGGCTCTATATGGATGGATTTATTATAGTTAAATCTTCTTTCTTTCAACAAAAAATATGGTTAGGGTTAGTATTTTTTTGTTTTGTTTATTGTATGTAGTTGTTGTGCTCTAGAATTTATAAGTCATTTTACATGGGTATTTTGTGTAAATGATTAATTCATTGTTCATGTCTTTCACTCTCTGCTTATTTTTCCTTATTATATGTTTGTATCTTTATCGTTGTACCCATTTTGGAGACTTGAAAGAGATTATGGCTCTGTATGGATGGATTTATTGTAGTTAAATCTTCTTTGTTTCATCAAAAAATATGGTTAGGGTTAGTAATTTTTTCATGCTTCATTTATTGTTTTTAGTTATCTTTATCCATCTTTGGAAGTATACCCATTATCATAGAAGCAATTGCAGATTAACGTAGGAGTGATTTCATATATATATATATATGCAAATGGTTAGTATTAAAGTTGTTAAGTTTCATTCTAATAGCTCTTTTAGAATTTCTCTATTTTTGTAGAAGCTCCTTATAACAAAATGTTATTTGCTATGGTTATTTTGTCTGGATGGAACATGTTATATTTCTTGTATGAATATGTTTTGTGATATTCTTTTTTTCTCAACTGTTTGAAGTTCCCCATAACAAACTATTCTTCATGGTATTCTTTTTTTCAGTTCTCCATAGCAAACTATTCATTATCATAGTTTGCCTCTTCTATTCTCCATATTTTGAATTTCTACTTAATGTGGATTTTCAAACATCTGTCATATTCCTGTGATTGTTAACTATTTTTCTAATAGCTCTTTTCCAATTTACCTTTTGTCTCAATTCTTTGAATTTCCCCATAACAAACTATTCTTAATGATATTCTTTTTTTTAGTTCCCCATAGAAAGCTATTTATTATCATAGTTTTCCTCTTCTATTTTCTATATTTTAAAGTTCTATTTAATGTGGGTTTTTGAGCATTTGTCATTTTCATGGACCTATAATATTTAGTAGCAAATAAGTGTTATTCTAATACCTCATATACAATGATTTTATTTAGAGAAATTTTAAAACAAGTTCTATTAGAAAAAATGTATAAGAATAAGAAACAAACAAAAAATGATTGAAAGACCACATTAAAAATATTGACACAAGACAACCAGTCTATGTAAGAGTTAGCTTGTCAATTCAAAATTTCCCGCATGGGAAACACTTACCATTCTACTTCTACACATCAAGGAAAGCAACCTGGCCACTGCTAGCACATGCAAATAGCAAGCTCCACTGTTGTGATAAGTAGGTCTAGGTAGTTTGTTGTAGGGAGCTTGAAACAGATGAGAGCAAAAGAATATCATGAAACATATTGATATAAAATTTGAGGTATATTTTTTTGAATTAGATATTGAAGAAAAATAGAGAAATTGTATAAGAGGTGTTAGAATAACACTTATTGGCTATTGAATATTATAAACAAAATGTGAAATTGTATTGAATTCCTCCATACATACATACACACACACACACACACATATGTAATATAAATATATATACACGTGTATATATATGTATATATTTAATATAAATATATATACATGTGTATATATATATGTATATATGTAATATAAATATGGTTTTTTCGAGCATCTGTTATTTTCCTATGATTGTTAAGTGTTTTCCTAATAGCTCTTTTTCAATTTCCCTTTTTGTTTTGAACTGGGTTCGACAAAAGAAATGTTAGCAACAACATAGGCTTTTCTAAGTATTTTCTATCCTAAAAAATGGTCAAAAATTTTCCTCTTGATAGTGCATCCTATGATCTTCTCCGGGTGATCACACAATACTGGTTTACAATTTTTGGCCAAACTGGACACTAAACTAATCTTTTTTAACTAAATATTTACTTTCAAGCACCTATAGCGGCTAAACCATGAGGAATTTGAAGATGATGCAAACTATTCATTTGTGACATTTTATTTGTAGATTCTAAATATATTTTTTTCAAAAATTTTGGAATCAAATTGCACTTACTTTTCCATCTCCTTCAAAAATTAGTTTTTTTAGTAAACACCATTTTTAAGGAGTGATGCTCACCATATAACACAACTTTTTTTCCATGAAGGATAAAATTCTATTTTTTTCGAATTTAGATTTATAACTACAATATCTAGTGCTTCCAATTGGTTTCATAGTGTTTTATTGAATATTTTTTCCTTGATCAAGTTTCGAAGTCAAACCAATTACAATTCATACATAGGCGGACTATATAACACATAACTTTTATTGCATATATTGAAATTCTTTTTTTTTTTGTTGGATGGACTTTAATATCTGGTGCACTCATATTTTTCAAAAAAAAAATTGATAATCTTCTATTTTTCCACATGTGCAAAACAAAGAGCTTGATTTTTAGTGAAAAACCTACATTCACAAGAAATAAAAAATAAATATAATAATAAAATTATATTTATTTAAAATTGTACTTTTTGGGAAGCTTATAATAAGGACTACATACTTACAAAAAATAAATTTTAAATGAATTCATTTGATCCCCCAAAAGATAAATCAAAAGTGGTTTTTTATCAGCATTTTGATAGGTGTAAAGGAAACTCTATTATAGGTATGGTTTAAAACAAGTGGGGTTTTATCCAAGGGGGTTCTATGTAACGTAGCTTCATCAAACCCTCTTTAATTGGAATGCTTTAAATGGAACTTTTTATTGCTTAAATCATTATATTTTCTAAAGATATATGATTTTAGCAAAAGTTAGAATCTCCAAGAAATTGTAAACCAACTTTGTGGGATCACCCCTCCTAGTCTAAACCTCTTTTCTGTGTCTTGATTTATGTCATTTTCGTATGGTTCTTAATTTTTTTGATTAGATGAGCAGGGGAGGGCCTTGACTCTTACAAGATGGAAAAAAAAGAGCCACACAACTCAGCAAAAAAGATTGGACCAACACAACCTAACAGAGAGAAACAACAACTAACACAGGGCCAGTCAGAAACAACAAACAACCAAAAATTGTTCAAGAAATAGCACTTGAACCATTCAAAGCCTCATAAGGTGAGTTAAATGAAATTGTAACTTTCTTAGAAGAATGCTTATTTTTCCTATGAACTGTTATCCAAGGAGAATTATGTTGTACCCCAAAATTAAATTTTTTGTTACACTTAGACATTTTGAAGAAATGAGTAAAAGTCTTGTTAAATCAGTCAAAAAGGTCAAAATTTGGGTGTGCATGTCTTGCATGAAGGGTTAAAATGCAAAATTTTCAAACTCTGATGATCTGGGTCTGCTCAGAGCAGCTTAACTTACAAAACCCATATCTCAGTTTTTCATCCCTACTTTTTAGAAAAACTGTTATTTTTAGAAATTCTCTAAAAATAGTAACTCTTTATGGGTTTTTCTGGGTTTCTTTTGAAACGGATACTAGAAAAACTTTCTAAAAATAGAAATTTTATAAAAATAGAAAGTTGGTCTGTTAGGGTTCAAACTGATTTTGATTGGCTAAAAATACATCCATAGCAGGCTAGTATGGTTAGAATCTCAAAATGATCAGTTTTTCCCTAATGGGTCTATTTTGCTTTTTTTAGAAGCATATCAAGAGCTTTGAGGTCATCAATGGAGCTCAGTCAGCTACCAGACATCAAATTCAACATTCAGGCATTCAACAGAAGGTGATTTGGTGAGCAAGCACAAAGAACAAAGGAGAAGGTTAAAATTCTAAAAAAATTCTAACACTGGTTGACATGGGCACCCAAGGAGAGAATAGCCGCCTATCTTTTTAGGGCACTAAAAGTTGAAATTAGGGTTTTCACCTCCAACCAAAGTTTCTCAATTCTCTACCAGCTCCGCAACAAATCCAATGGTGCAGTCATCAGATTATCCAATCATCCGGGATTTGAGGCTGAACACAGAGGTTTCACAAAGAAGTCAGAATGAAGAACATGAAAATTATCTTACTAAGTGTGAGAACTTTGGGTGCCCCTGGTGATGAAGGGCACCTAGCTTTTTGAAGCACCTAACTCAATAGTTAGGGTTTGAGAATATGCTCAATCTCTTCAGTATTTAGCCAACTTTGCAACACTTGTCTCTGTCAAAGCATCCAACTGCCCAATCTCTAGTAGATTCAGATCAAATAGGAACATACAAAATGAAGGTTTCAAACTTGAACATGAAAGATAAAAATGGCTAAGTCTAGAAAGTTTGGGCGCCCTAGGAGAGAAGAGGCACCGAAGATTTCAAGGGGAAAAATAGATGAATTTGCATATGTGGCTCTAACATGATTTCTTCACAATTTATCAGGCTCTCCAACAAGATATCCAGCACATCAATTGGAGGTTGAAGTCGCCAGATACGAGAGGCTGAACATAGGGTGAAACAAGAGTGAAGTTTCACAATTCTGAAGCAAGGTGAAAATTTATAAAAAATTACTAAGTGTAGTAAACTTAGGTGCCCCCAACCAAGAGGGGCGCCCTAGCTTTTGAAGGCTCAAAACTCACTGTTTGATGATGTCTCTCCCAGAAGACCCCTCTTAATATCTCCTCAGCTTCACAACGAGCATAACCATCAGTCAATTTGATGCCCAGATCACTAGATTTGACAAGATCATCTGTGGAAGAGGAGTTAATGAAGAAATTGAAGATCATAAAAATGGCTACCTCTGGACAAAATGGGAAGCCCTGGAGGAGAAAGGATCTCATGAATTCGAAGGTCAAGATGAATATTTTAGCCGGAGACATCTCCAGAACAATCTTCTCAGAATTAGTCAGGCTCCATGATGAATATTTCAGCTCACTCCTCAGATCAATCCACAAGCTGAAAATCAAGGTCAAAGTAGGGGGTCAAAGTTGTACAAAGTTGAAGATATAAAAAAAAATGACTAACACTACTTGAAGTGGGCGCCCCTAGCCAAGAAAGGCGCCCAACTTCTCATGCCTTAGTAAAATTTCCAAGATTTTCAAAAAATTTAAATTGCAAAGAGGAAGAAGGCATCCAAGTTCAATGATCAAGAGATTTTTACAGTTTTGAAAATAAAAGAAAAAGAAAGCAAACCTAATTCAAACCCTAAGTCTATTTAACACCTCTCTTCAATGTAATTTTTATTATTTTTGCAGGTAGCATTCAAAGGAGAAAATTGGAGCAGCAATTTTGAAGAAATTTTTCAAGATTCAAGAGCTCAGATTGCTGGTTATTCATCAAATTTTTCAGATCAGCAACATAAACTCTTGCTTTTTCATGCTTTTTCATCCAGAAGATCAAACTTTTGAAGGAGAATGCCAAGGTTTTCAAAATTTCAACCATTTGGGTCTTATCACTTCATTCTTCTAAAGAAATTTTCAAGAACTTCATCAAGTTGCAGAGCTGCTTTTATTTGCATGTCGTTGAAATCCTCAATGCATTGGTTTTCAATCATCCGGTCCTCTCAATCAATCTCTAAAGAAAACTTATATCACACCTTTTTCAAATCCTAGGGTTGGTTGCTTTTTCGATCAGCCATCAGGGTTTTGCAAATCTAATCAACTGGGTCCATTTCTAATCATATTGAACAAAAGAAGTGCCAATTTTTTTGTGAAAATTGAAGAAATTAGGGTTTGCTTTTTAGTATAAAATCAAAAATTTGAAAATAGACCGATCAGGTTGTCTTGTGAAAGTTGAACAAAACCCATATCTGAAAAAATTTCAAAAATTTGTCTATTAGACAAGAAAATTAGCATTCTAAAAATAGTAAGTTGTTCAAAACTTGTCTGAACCTAGGTGAGTTTTCAGTCATTCTTCGAGTTTTCTGAAATGGAGTACACTCCCAATGTTTTCAAGACTAGATCAACTCTTTATCATGATTACATCAAAGCAGTGAGATAGATTTGCATCACATTAAATTAGGTGTTTGATCTACATGCTTTGGAGAGCATAGGAAACACTTCAATCAGAAACCTGGGACACTCTGGACTCCTCACAACAGTGTCTATCCCTATATCAGTTCAGAGTCTTGAGTTTGTAATCGCTTGCAACAAGCATTACAACCCAGCTACTAGGGAGATTCAATCAGTTGATGGCAGGGTGATTTGTAGTCTAAAGCCTAATGTGATCGAGAAGTGTTTTTCCATTCCCCCATGGCCTGAAAGTGTTACTATCTCAAAGGGTAAATGTGAAAGGATATGGGAAATGCATAAAGACAAATATAGTAAGAATATTGTACTGAAGTAAATGAAATAAAAACATAACACTCTACCAATTCACACTTCCATGGTATCAACAAAGTTAGAGAAAGCGGCCAATGAGGTCAAAGATTTCCTTAGGTCAGTTGCAGATGGTGAAGATATTCTAGAAAAGCGGTGTTTTGCTATTGATGGCATAGATGCACCGAACCGGGACACAATTTCTAATTTTCTAGTGGATGTGATCGAGCTTTAAAGCAACTTTCTTTCCCGCTTTCTTTCTATTCTTGGAATAATTCTTATCCATTCTTTGAGAAGAGAAAGAAGATAAATGTAATAGTTGGCATTTCCCGCTTTTTCTGCTTTCTTAGGTGTTAGATGTTATCTTCTTTCTAGATTTAGAAATAAAGCTTGCTTGCTAAGCAAGCCCTAGATTGTGAAAGCAAGGAGATTTTAGGGTTCCCTACTCCTTTGCTTGCATAGAAATAAGATCCTTTGCTCATTAGTTTTTTTTAATGATTATTGTGATAGAAAATTGTGAGCTTGTATTGTAGCAAGTTGTTATTCAGTTTCAGTTCACTTTGTTTTAACCATGCTAGTGATAACAAAATGTTGAGCCTATTGTTCCTTCTATTTGTTACTCAAGTATTGTTCAATTGTTTTATGATAGCCAATTGTTGAGTCTCTTTTAGCCAACAAGAAGTTATCGTAATTGTTGTTCGTATTGTGTAAGAACAAGATTGCAAGCCTCTTTAGCTGCAATTTCTTGTTCTAGGCATGTTAGAAGTAAGTTTTGTTCCAGAAGTTTGAGTAATAAAATCATGAGCCTCCTTTGCCTTGATATAACATCTCAGATTTCTGTTATTATTGTTCTACTTTTATGATCTTGATTTCAACTTACATTGAAGTGTGTAGATGTTTGTTGAGAAAAATTTTATTGAATTATTTTTTTAGAGAATCCACCTTGTTCATTTCTAGTTTCTCTTGCTCTTCTTATTACTCGAGAAGTTAGAAATGTCTTTAGTTTAATTTAGTCATAGTTGAAGTTCTTAAATCAAAAAATCTCAGCTGTGACATTTGTGTTTAATAAACCTTGTGCTCTAAGCTGATCAAAAAGATAGGGAACTTAGTTCTTAGTTTACTTTCTTTCAACACCATCAGCAAGAGGGAGCTTCCCCTCCGAATTTCAAGAGCAGTTTATCTATGCGTAGTTGTCCATTTCAAATACACATTCTAGAGGTGCAAATTTAAATGCCAACAATTTTCTGGCACCCACTGTGGGGCACGAGGCATTAAACAACAAAGAAAGCTTAGGCTTTATGTCACGGATATGACTATCTAGCATCCTACTCCTCCAGTTGAGCAACTTGATCTTACACCTCTAGTTATCCAGCCAAATTTCTAGATAATTGAAGGAGAGCAAGTAGACATCATCAGCAGCCTAAGGAGTATCATCTTTGAGAAGAAGGAGACCCCTCCTCAATGGAGAAATGTTGTTTTTATTCTAGATAAAGAGGAAGAGAAAGTCGATATTGCAGCTGGAAGACCTATCTTGCCACCACCCACATGGGACTAGACAATCCTAACGTACATAGTCTACACAAGGAGGATAACAATAACAAATCCACTCTTCCAAGAATAAGTTGATCCTTTCCTTCCGCAAAAATACCCTAGACAAGTTGGAGAGTCATCCAACATAGTTCCTGAATTCCACACAGTTCCCGAGTTGAACATCGTACTTGTGTTTAAGGAAGAAGAATCTGAAGCAATGGGTGATAATAACAATGACCACAACAACCGCAATCGCAATCGGACAATGAACCAATGAGGGAGTTCGTGGCGAGGTTTAATTGCCTGGTCACTCATCTCTCATACACACTCAATCCATCGCCTGAGATCCTATTGAGCAATTTTGTCAACGCACTTCCATCAAAGATAGCCTTTATCCTGAGATCGGCTAATGAGACAGAATTGGAAGACGCACAACAAGGTGCCATAGAAATTGAAGACAACATGATCACTTCAGAAAAGATCAAAGGAGATGCTATTAGGCCTTTGGTTAAAATTTGTTTTGATCCGCTACTTCAAAGGGTTGCTAATGAAGTAACTATTCTCAAGAGGTAGTTGCCACTCCAACCTACACCTCTTGCTCAAGTTACACCACCACCTGCCTTTCCTGCACCACAATTGTATCAAGCACCACTATAGCCTTATCAGCCTCAATAGTTGTACTAGCCGAGGAGAAATAACTTTCAGCCTTACAACAATTATAGGCTGTGAGAGCCACCTCCACCAAGGCAAGCGGCTGACAATACACAAAATGTTGTGTTTTGCTCTTTTCATGATTCCACTCAACATATCGGAGCCACTTGCCTCAAAAATGTTAGAATGAACGAGATAATGAGATATGTCGAAGCTGCACTTGCACCAAGTTTTGTACCAACTCCAAGTTCGAATGTTGTCTTACCTCAATCGGACAACTTTGATGGCGACTCCGCAATGGGCTACTTTGAAAGTGAACCCAATTTTGAAGATCAAGAAGAAGATATTTGCCAGTACTCTCTTGTTGTAAATCCTAAGAATCATATGACTCTTGTCTTCACCAGAGCTCAACATCTGAGGGCACAAAGAGAAGAAGTCTAAGAAGAGAGACTGAAAGTACCAAAGACAAAGAAAAAGGAAAAGAAGTAGTTTCTAATTTGAATGTTAAGTCTTCTCAAGAGAATGTGAAAGTAGTTGCTGAAGACTCGTCCTTAGCAAATTTTCATATTTTAGATTCTTTGATGAAGAACACAGTGCACATTTCTTAGTTAGAGTATCTCCAAGATCACCTAGAGCAACTGGATCGACTTCTCAAATTTGTGAAGAAAGGACTTGTCAAGCAGCCCACATTGCTAGAATCACATGTTCCAATAGAAGACAAGCCTAAGCCCTTTTATATTTCTCTGTATATAGGGGGTTACAAATTGAGAAATTGTATCATCGATTCCGAAGCTTCAGACAATGTCATGCCTCTAGAAGTGATGAATGCTCTATGACTTTCGTGCACCAAGACAAGGGACAAATGTTACTCATTGGAGTCCAAGTCGGTGTCGTTAGTTGGACAATTAAAAGATGCTCAAGTAAGGTTGGTGGCTTGCCCTAAAAAGAAAATCATGATGACCATCCTGGTAGCTGGCATTCTAGCAAGATATGGGATGCTATTAAGAAGAAGATTTTACAAGGATCTTGGTGGAGAGATTCAAATGGATTGGTCTTCTATGAACATTCCATTAAAAAATGGAACTTTTAAGCTAGAACCAGAGCCCAAGTCTCGATTCGTGGTCGTGAAGTCTCAAGATCCTCAAGCTCAAGTTCTATATCAAGAAACAGGTCTTGGTACTTACACCATGCTATCAAAGATTCCTTAAGAAAGTCAAGAGATCACGTGTACCATAGGCAAATCAACAGAATATCCTAAGTTATGGACTTTGCAATTCGATGGTAGTTGTTCCACTACTGGTTCGTGAGCGGGAGTTGTGATAAGTTCTCATGGAGGACAGTTGTATCCTTTTGCATACTACTTGCAATTTGAATGTACAAACAACACAATGGAATATGAGGCACTTTTACTAGGTCTCAAAAATGCAAAGGATATGGGTATCAAACATCTTAGGGTCGAAGATGATGCAGAGCTTGTTGTGAAGCAAGTAAGAGATCAATTCAGAGTGAAAGTAAATCGGCTTCGACACTATAGAAATAGGGTGTGGAATGCAATAGATTGGTTTGAAGCATTTGATATCAAGTACATTCCACGTCTAGAAAATAGCAGAGCAGATGCCCTCATGGTGTCAACTTTACTTTTCATGCCACATTCTAACTTCTGTTAGAATGTATTTTCCTTTGAGTTAATTTACAGGCCAGTGGTACCTAACAACTGTGATAATTGGCAAGTCTTTAACGATGATGATCACATTAAGGAGTTTCTTGTTATGGGAGATAATTTCAAAGAATTTTTCTTTGATGTTAGTTCATTTACTCATAGAGAAGTAGTAACAGAAGTTCTAGATGTGCCAAATATTGTTGAAGATAGAGAAAGTCCAAAAGAACCAGATACCAGCATAATCCAGTTGAAAGGAAATAAAATTCCCAAGGGCTTGGTTTCCTTGGAGAATATTTTTGACATGAACGAAAGATACATACAAGATCAGAGAAACTCAAGCAAAAGAACCTCTTCCGAATATCAACAAATCAATATTGGTATAGTTGACAAGCCTAGACTTGTTAATCTGGGCACATGTTGTATTGCAAAGGAGAGTGAGAAGTTCATCTCTTTGTTCAAGCAATACTGAGATGTCTTTTCCTGGTCATATGAAGATTTGAAAGTTTTTACACCAAGAGAATTGTCTCACACAATTCCTCTTCAACCTGGAGTGAAGCCCTTCAAGAAAAATAAAATACACTACAATCTGTGGATTCAAGATACCATCTATGCGGAAATTCAGAAAATGGTGAATGCAAAGATCATCTTTCTGATCCATCATTCCACCTAGGTATCAAATATATTTCCTGGATGCAAGAAGAACGGAGAAATCAGAATTTGCATGGATTTCAGGATCTTAAATCAATCATCGCTCAAGGATAATTATACTTTGTCAATCATGGAGCACACCTTGTAGACGGTTACCGGTTCAGAGATGTTGTCCTTATTGGATGGTTTTTCTGGTTATAATCAGATAGTAGTAGCTGAAGGAGATCAATTCAAGACGACATTCACAACCCCATGGGGTACATTTTCATATGAGATGTTGCCCTTCAGCCTCATCAACGCTAGTGCTACTTTTCAAAGAGCCATGGATTTTGCATTTGGAGAGTTGAAGAATAAAGTAATTGTTGTCTATCTAGATGACCTCACTATTTTCTTGAAGATACAAGAAGATCATTTTTCACATCTAGGGAGGGTCTTTGAGAGATGCAAATACCAAAAAATATCATTGAATCCCAAAAATTCTATCTTTGCGGTGACGGAAGGAAAGTTGCTTGGCCACATCATCTCCAAGGAGGGAACTCGAATTGACCCGAGTCAGGTTGAAGCTATCAAAAGTTTGTCTCTTCCAACAAGCAGAATAGGGGTACACTCTTTCTTTGGTAAAGTGAATTTCATACGAAGATTTGTATCGGATTTTTCTGAGTTGACTAAAGATATATCTGCTATGATGAAAAAGAAGATTGTTTTCAAGTAGATGGAAGAAGGCAAGAGGGAGTTTGCAGAAATAAAAGAAGCCATCAATTGAGCTCCAGTGCTAGTTCATCCTGATTTTGAAAAGGAGTTTATCCTTTATTGTTATGCATGAGAGCATACTCTGTCTGCCATTCTGACACAAAAATTAAATGAAGAAACTGAATCTCCAATAGCTTTCATGAGCTATAGTTTCAAGGACAACGAATCAAGATATTGTCAGATTGAAAAGAATGCCTATGCAGTGGTCCGAGTTGTAAAGAATTTCAGATTTTATATCTTGAATACTCACACCATTCTATATGTCACAAATCCAGCAGTGAAAAGCATGCTAATTCAACAAGAGATGGGCTCAAAGAGAGGAAACTGGATCGTGAAGGTACAAGAGTATGATTTGGAGATCAAGCCGACCAAACTCATCCATAGGAGAGGTCTTTTTCAATTGATAGTAGAGGATGGTGACAAAAATCTTCAAGCCATAGGTATACCTAAGATTGAACCTGAAGATAAGGAAGATCTTCCAATGGTCTTACTAATTAAATCTTTGAGAGAATGGTTTACTGAGATATGGTATTACCTAACATATGGTGACTGCCCAAATCACCTGAACAAGCAAAAAAAGAGAATGCTTAAGCTAAAAGTGCAAAATTATGTAATCATCAACAACATTTTGTATGTAAGCAGGGGCTTGACGGAACATTTTTGTTGTGTGTTACCAAAGATCAACAACGATGATTTTTGGAAGCCTTCCACAATCAAGCATATGGTGGTCACTTTTCTTCAAAGGTGACAACTTTCAAAATCTTGTAGGCATAGTTCTTTTGGCCGACCATGTTCTATGATGCATACCAGTGGGTGCATAAATGTCATTTGTGTCAGTAGTTTGTTGGTAAGGCAGAGTTGGCAGCCGCTCCTCTCAGGCCAGTTGTTATAGATGCTCCATTTCAGCAATGGGGTTTATATTTTATTGGTCCTATCAACCCATGTTCCAGCAAGGGTCATATTTATGTCCTTATAGCCACTGATTATTTCACTAAATGGGTTGAATCCATTCCCACTAAGCAAGCTACGTCTGAGGTCGTGTGTGAGTTCTTGAAGGAAAACATTGTTACATGCTTCAGAGTGCCTCACAAAATTGTGACAGATAATGCAATGTGTTTCTCATCCAAGGAGCTAATGGAGTTCTGTTTTGACCACAAAATTACTTTATCTCATTCATCAGATTATTACCCCTAGGGTAATGGACAAGTTGAATCATCAAACAAGAACATTGTCACAATTATCCGCAAGTTGGTTGATTCCAGTCAACAAACTTGGCACAAGAAACTCTACGATGCTCTTTAGGCTGACAGAATTACTCCGAAGAGAGCCATTGGTACCCCATCCTTTATCCTCCTATATGGTATGGAAGAAATGATACCTATCACATTGGAATTGTCTGCTTTGCAGCTGGCAACCGTAGTAGAAGATGGAGAATTTATAGATCCTATCCAGAAGTGCATTCTGTACTTGACAAAACTTCAAGAAGAAAGGGTGGAGGTGGTAGATAGAATCACTCAGCACCAAGAGTGAGAAGAAAATTTTTGATAAGAAAGCTTACCAATGAGATTTCAAGGTTGGAGATCAAGTCCTCCTATGGGATAAGAGACATGAGCCCAAGGGAATGCATGACAAATTTGATTCCTTGTGGCTGGGACCTTTCAAGATTCACGAGCCTGTAGGAGAGAACACCTATATTCTCTCACACTTGGATGGAAGTATCCTCCCTCTAACACATAGTGGGTAGTACCTGAAGCACTTCGTCCCTTCGGGGGTGGAGTAAGTTTTCGCAAAAAAATCTTTGTGAATATTTTTCCTTATTTTTTCGTGATGTTTTTTCCCTTTCCGTGATGTTTTCGTTATGTTGTATTTCCCCTTTCCATAACAATCATGTCGTGTTTTAGGTGATTTGTAGGGAAGTCCAACTATTAGGTGAATGCTAGTTAGTCTAGTTTTAGGTGACCTAGGAAAGTCTTGCAAATAGGTGATTACGAATAATGCTGACTCTAATACCCAATGGACAAGGCACTAGTCTAAGCTCAAAATTGCAAATATTCTATGGTTATCCTATGCCGTAAATATCTGCCATGTTCCCCAAACAAAGCCAATGTTGTACCCCAAAATTAATTTTTTTGTTACACTTAGACATTTTGAAGAAATGAGTAAAAGTCTTGTTAAATCAGTCAAAAAGGTCAAAATTTGGGTGTGCATGTCTTGCATGAAGGGTTAAAATGCAAAATTTTCAAAATCTAATGATCTGGGTCTACTCAAAGCATCTTAACTTACAAAACCCATATCTCAGTTTTTCATCCCTACTTTTTAGGAAAACTGCTATTTTTAGAAATTTTCTAAAAATAGTAATTTTTTTGGGTTTTCTGGGTTTCTTTTGAAACTGATATTGGCAAAAATTCCTAAAAATAGAAAGTTTCTAAAAATAGAATTTTTTTTCGTTAGGGTTCAAACTGATTTTGATTGGCTCAAAATACGTCCATATCAGGCTGATGCAATCAAAATCTCAAAATGATCAGTTTTTCCCTAGTGGGTCTATTCTACTTTTTTAAAAGCATATCAAGAGCTCTGAGGTCATCAATGGAGGTCAGTCAGTTGCTAGGCATTAGATTCAACATTCAGGTGAGTTGGTGAGCAAGTACAAAGAACGAAGGAGAAGGTTAAAATTGTAAAAAAATTCTAACATTGGTTGACTTGGGCACCCCAGGAGAGAATAGGTGCCCATCTTTTTAGGGCACTAAAAGTTGAAATTAGGGTTTGCACCTCCAACCAAAGTTGCTCAATTCTCTACCAACTCCGTAATGAATCCAATGCTGCAGTCATTAGATTATCCAGTCATCTCGGATTCGAGGCCGAACAGAGAGGTTTCACATAAAAGTCAGAATGAAGAACATGAAAATTATCAAACATTGACTAAGTGTAAGAACTTTCGGCACCCCTGGTGATGAAGTATGCCCAAATTTTTGAAGCACCTAACTCATCAGTTAGGGTTTGAGAATATGCTCAATCTCTTCAGTATTCAGCCAGCTTTGCAACACCTATCTCCATCAAAGCATCCAACTACCCAATCTCCAGTAGATTCAGATCAAAGAGGAACATACAGAATGAAGGTTTCAAACTTGAAGATGAAAGTCAGATAAAAATGGCTAAGTCTGGAAGGTTTGGGCGCCCTAGCAGAGAAGAGGTGCCCAAGATTTCAAGGGGAAAAACAAATGAATTTTCATATGTGGCTCTAACATGATTTCTTCACAATTTATCAGGCTCTCCAACAAGATATCCAGCACATCAATCAGAGGTTACAATCACCAGATACGAGAGGCAAAACATAGGGTGAAACAAGAGTGAAGTTTCAAAATTATGAAGCATGGTGAAAATTTATAAAAAATGACTAAGTATAGTGAACTTAGGCGCCCCTAGCCAAGAGGGGTGCCCTAGCATTTAAAGGCTCGAAACTCATTGTTTTATGAAGTCTCTCCTAGAAGACCCCTCTTAATATCTCCTCAGCTTCACAACGAGTATAACCATCAGTCAATTTGATGCCCGGATCACTAGATTCGACAAGATCATCTGTAGAAGAGGAGTTAATGAAGAAATTAAAGATCATAAAAATGGCTAACTCTGGACAAAATGGGCACCCCTGGAGGAGAAAGGCTCCCATGAATTCGAAGGTCAAGATGATGATTTTATCTAGAGATGCAACGAGAACAATCTTCTCAGAATCAGTCAAGCTCCACAATGAATCTTTCATCTCGCTCATCAGATCAATCCACAAGTCAGAAAATTGAGGTCAAAGTAGGGGGTCAAAGTTGTACAAAGTTGAAGATATCAAAAAAATGACTAACACTACTTGAAGTGGGTGCCCCTAGCCAAGAAGGGTGCCCAACTTCTCATGCCTTAGTATAATTTCCAAGATTTTCAAAAAAATTAAATTGCAAAGAGGAAGAAGGTGTCCAAGTTCAATGATCAAGAGATTTTTAGGGTTTTGAAAATAAAATCAAAAGAAAGAAAACCTAATTCAAACCCTAAGTCTATTTAACACCTCTCTTCAATGTAATTTTTATTATTTTTGTAGGTAGCATTCAAAGGAGAAAATTGGAGCAGCAAGTTTGAAGAAATTTTTCAAGATTCAAGAGCTCAGTTTGCTGGTTATTCATCAAATTTTTCAGATCAGCAACATAAACTCTTGCCTTTTCTTGCCTTTTCATCTAGAAGATCAAACTTTTCAAGGAGAAGGCCAAGGTTTTCAAATTTTCAGCCATCTGGGTCTTATCACTTCATTCTTTTGAAGAAATTTTCAAGAACTTCATCAAGTTGCAGCAACTGCTTTTTATTTCATGTTAGTGAAATCCTCAATGCATTCAATTTTCAATCATCTGGGTCCTCTCAAATCAGTGCATGTCAGTGAAATCCTCAATGCATTCAATTTTCAATCATCACACTTTTTCTTCAAGAAAATTTCTACTCCTAGGGTTGGCTACTTTTTTTATTAGCCATCAATGTTTTGAAAATCTAATCAACTGGGTCCATTTCTAATCATATTCTGAACAAAACCGAGGTGCAGTTTTTTTCATGAAAATTGAAGAAATTAAGGTTTGCTGCTTTTTCAATATAAAATCAAAATTTTCAAAAAAGGATGATTTGGGTTGTCTTCGAACGAGATTATGAGGAAAACCCATATCTTAGAAAAAGTTTCAAAAAATTTGTCTGTTGGAGCAAGAAAATCAGCATTCTAAAAATAGTAAGTTGCTCAAAACTTGTTTGAACCTAGGCGAGTTTTCAGTCATTCTTCAAGTTTTCCAAAATGGAGTACACTCCCAATGTTTTCAAGACTAGATCAGCTCTTTATCATGATTACATCAAAACAACTGAGATAGATTTGCATCACATTAAGCTAGTGTTTGATCTACATGCTTTGGAGAGCACAAGCAACACTTCAATCATAAATCTCGGATGCTCTGGACTCCTCGCAGTAGCATCTATCCCTATATCAGTTCAGAGTCTTGAGTTCATAATCGCTTGCATCAAGTATTACAACCCAGCTACTAGAGAAATTCAGTCAGTTGATGGCAGGTTGATTTGTATTTTGAAGCCTAAAGTGATCGAGAAGTGTTTTTCCATTCCCCCATGGCCTGAAAGTGTTACTATCTCAAAGGGTGAATGTGAAAGGATATGGGAAATGCACAAAGACAAATATAGCAAGAATATTGTACTGAAGTGAATGAAATAAAAGTATAAGACTCTGTCAAGTCACACTTCCATGATATCAACAAAGTTTTAGAAAGTGGCCAATGAGATCGAAGATTTCCTTAGGTCGGTTACAGATGGTGAAGATATTCTAGAAAAGCAGTGTTTTTCTATTGATGTCATAGATGCACCAAACCGGGACACAATTTCTGATTTTATAGCGAATGTGATTGAGCTTTAAAGAAGCTTTCTTCCTGCTTTCTTTCTATTCTTGGAATAATTCTTATCCATTCTTTGAGAAGAGAAAGAAGATAAATGTAATAGTTGGTGTTTCCCACTTTTTCTACTTTCTTAGGTGTTAGATGTTAACTTCTTTCTAGATTTAGAAATAAAGCTTTCTTGCTAAGCAAGCCCTAGATTGTGAAAGCAATGAGATTTTAGGGTTCCCTACTCCTCTGCTTGCCTATAAATAAGAGCCTTTACTCATTAGTTTTCTTTAACGATTATTGTGATAGAAAATTGTTAGCCTATATTGCAGCAAGTTGTTATTCAGTTTTAGTTCACTTTGTTTTAACCATGCTAGTGATAAAAAAATGTTGAGCCCGTTGTGCCTTCTATTTGTTACTCAAGTTTTGTTCAATTGTTTTATGATAGCCAATTGTTGAGTCTCTTTTATCCAACAAGAAGTTATCGTAATTGTTGTTCATATTGTGTAAGAACAAGATTACAAGCCTCTTTAGCTATAATTTCTTGTTCCAAGCATGTTAGAAGTAATTTTTGTTCTAGAAGTTTGAGTAATAAAATCATGAGCCTCCTTTTCCTTGATATAACATCTTAGATTTCTGTTATTTGTGTTCTACTTTTATGATCTTGATTTTAGCTTACATAGAAGTGTGTAAATGTTTGTTGAGAAAGAGTTTATTGAAGTATTTTGTAGAGAATCCACCTTGTTCATTTCTAGTTTCTCTTGCTCTGCTTATTCCTTGAGAAGTTAGAAATGTCTTTAGTTTAAGTTAGTCATAGTTGAAGTTCTTAAATCAGAAAATCTCAGCTACGGCACTTGTGTTTAATAAACCTTGTGCTCTAAGCTGATAAAAAAGATAGGCAACTTAGTTCTTAGTTTACTTTCTTTCAACACCATCAGCAAGAGCGAGCTTCCCCTCCTAATTTGAAGAGTAGTTTATCTGTCAATAGCTATCTATTTCAAATACGCATTCCAGAGGTGTGAATTTAAATGCCAGCAAATTAGAAACAAAGATTGAGAAATTTTGATTAGAGGGAGAATACTCCCATCCAAAGTAGTGAACAAGAGGAACAATTGATACTTTAGGTGAAGCTTCCAAAACTAAGCTTGAAGCCATAGGATTTGCAACATCATTTTCCAAAATAAGGGCAGTAGCAGAAGCAATGTTAACAACATTAGGAACAACAATAACCAGAGATCGCTTCGTAGTATCCATAGTAAGAGCAACATCCATCATAACTGATCCATGTGACGCAGGAAGAACATGCAAAGGAGATTTTGTAGGGGAAATAGTAGTATCATTAATATTATTTTTTCTCATAGTAGGAGGAGGCCTTGAGTCTTCATCGAAAGAAGCAGAATCTGTAGTAGGGTATACTATTAAGTACTCATAGAATGAATTCTTCCACCAAGTAGAAGAAGAAATAGTGTGGGAGCCATGAGAGTAGTCATGGGCCAAGTGAAATGGAATACCCTCATAATCCACCATTTAAGACCATGAGCAATCATTAACCTGCAAAACTACCTTACCAGGTAGGGCCTTTGAAAGATCAACCTCCACTAGGATCCTAGCAAAGAAGGTATGAGTAAAATTCTTGGAAGCCTTATCCACTCCCAAGAGTCTACCTATAGCATTACCAATGCCCTCATAGGTAGAGGAGCACAAAAAATGCAAGGGAAGATAAGGAAATCTTACCCAAACCGGCATTACATCTAAGGGTTCATTTAAAGGATTAAAAGACTAAACCCAAGGTCTAATGGAAAGGGGATGAAAGTCCTAGACCCACAAACCAAAGTCAAGAATAGTCTATCTATCTTTAGGAGAGCTGAAACCCACAACAAAGAAACCCCTTGCAGAAGGGTAAATCTCCATTGAACCATCAACTAGAGGAGACTAATTATTGGTGATCCAAAGATGCAGATCATGGAGGGAAGGCCACAAACAACAAAATCTACAAATGAGTGCATTTTTTACAATAAAAAGAAATATTTTCATCAATTTCCTTACCAAGAGAGACAACCAGAGAAAATTTTTCACATGGATGCATAAAGCCCTCCCTAAGCCTCTTAGACTTCATAGCATCAACAAAAGAAGAAGGTTGGGGATGAACACCCATCACACCTGAAGAGTTAGCCAAAAACCCACATGAAGCCTCATCCACATTATGGAGAAGACACACCCACACTCACTTTAGAGCCAATGTTGCACTTAGCCACACCAGCTGAGGACACATAAGAAGGAGTTTTCAAACTAGCCTCAAGTAGAGATGCCAAAACACCAATACCTGTGGATGCCACCACATGGAGGGGACCATTAGGATTTAAAACCATTATTTAATTGCATTTCCATGACTAGGGTTCACTAGGGCAGGAGGTATTCAGGGCCTACATATTCAAAATCATAGGGCAAGAATCTCCAGAAACTTCCATCGGTAGAGTTAATCTTAGAGGAATATATGGTTCTTAAGTGTTTCCCTAAGATTTCCTTTTGCAATTTCCCTATTTGTCTTTAATATTTAGTGCCAATTATTGTCTATAATATTTAGTAGCGAATAAGTGTTATTCTAATACCTCTGATACAATTACTCTATTTGTGTTCAATATATATATGCATATATGTATTTTTCTATGTTTCAAAGCACTGATATTCACATACAGTTCACATTGTGTGTGTGTGTGTGTATATGTATGTATGTATGTATGTATGTATGTATGTATGTATGTATGTATGTATGTATGTATGTATGTATGTATAAATAAATAAATAAAAATATATAGATACACACACATATCTATATATAATATAGATATATATACATGTGTATATATATATGCATATATGTGCATATGTATATATATATATATGTTTAACTAATAGTTTTTTACAATTTCCCTATTTGTATATAATACTGAGTGCCAGATAATGCAACTTGAATTTAGAATTGACAAACCCGTTGTTAAATAGATTTCTTTTCTTGTATGAATATGTTTCATGAAACTCTTTTTCCCTAATCTATTTGAAGATCCCTGTAAGAAATTATACTATTTCTCTTGTAAGAAGGATTGTTTTCAATTTTTTAAATTGTGAAAGTTTAGGGTTTTCAATCATGTGTCATTTTCCTATGATTCTTAAGTTTTTTTTTGTGATTTGAAGTCTTTCCCCAAAATTTTTTATATGTGGACATGTGTGTATGTGAAAATACTTGCAAACAACATTAAAAGTGAAGAACCCAATTCAAATGAAGAACCCAGTGCAAGTGAAGAAATTTTTGTTACATCTTATCAACACACTGATAGAATTTTATGTACACTCGAATACATTCCAAAGTGAAACTCTGTCAGTATCTAAACAAGGTGTAACAATTTCTTCACTAAGACTAAGTTCTTCATTTGAGCTAGGCTTTACAAAAGAAATGTGACCAACAATAGAGGTAGAAATATATATCCATATATATAGACCAAGACCACTATGGCTTGTTTCACAATGCAACAACAATAGAGAAATAGAGAAATTTGAAAAGAGCTATTACACGACAAATCGTATTCACAACTGGGCTGACAAAAATCTCAACGAAAACTTCAAGAAAATAAATTAAATATATAAAATATATATTAGAAAGAATAATACTTAACAGTCACCAAACTGATTTTATCTCCAATATGTTTATGCTTTCACACTAACCCTTTGCATATATATATATATATATATATATATATATATATAGATGCAATCACTGCTATGTTAATTTGCAGTTGCTCCTATGTTAATGGGTGTAATGACAAAGATACACAGAGATAACTAAAACAATAAATGACATCCTATGATCTTCTTCCATTTAATGTTGGTTTTTCATCATCTGTCATTTTCCTGTGGTTCTAAAGTGTTTTCCTAATATTTCTTTTTTCAATCTCCCTATTTGTCTTTAATATTTAGTGCCAAATAATGTGGCTCAAATTTATAATTGGCAAGCCAACTGTTACATAGATTGCTTGGCTTCTATCAATATGTTTCACGATATTCTTTTTCCCATAAAAAATTGCTCATTATCATAATTTAATGTTTAATGTGGGTTGTTGGTCATCTATTAGTTTCCTGTGGTGCTCATATATTTTTCTAATATTTCTTTTACAATTTGCTTGATTGTCAATAATATTTAGTGCCAAATAATGTTGCTCGAATTTAGAATTGACAAGCTAACTGTTACATAGATTGTTTGTCCTCAATAAATATCTTTCATCATATTTTTTCTCCCTCGTCTGCTTGAAGGTCCCTATGACAAATTGTTCATTGTGATAGTTTACCTCTTGTAAATTTTGAAATTTTGTAGACTCTATGAACTACAAACATGATGTTGATCTATACCTTTGGGTTGCTTTCAATTTCCTGCATTTGTGTATGTTTTTGTACCTCTATTAAGGTTCTACTTAATGTGGGTTTTTGGTCATTTCTTATTTACCTGTCAGTCTTGAGTGTTTTTGTAATAGTTGTTTTACAATTTCTCTATTTCTCTATAATATTTAGTGCTAGATAATGTAGCTGCAATTTTGAATTGACAAGCCAACGGTTACATAGATTTCTTGTCTTCTATCAATATACATTTTCATGATGGTGTTTTCCCCACTTGCCCATAATGGACTATTCATTATTGTAGTTTACCTATTCTATTCTCTATGTTTCAATATGTTTTGCTTGGAATGACACTTTACGAGTTCCTTATTCCACATGGTGATCATGTCGATTACATGCTATGTATACATCTACTTTAGTACAACTGCTCCAAAAAATATGTTCATCACTTCCAACTATATAATGTTCGCATATCAGTAACCCAATGTTATTTTTGACCCTTTTCTTGTGTATTCTTTTATACTTTTTCATAGTACAACATTGAACACTGCATTTACTTCCGTCTGTGTCACCTTACAACAACACCAGTATGCATTAACCCTTGCACGAGAAAATAATTGACATTCATGATAGGAGGAATGAGCTTGATGCACAGAGGCTTTATGAAACAATTGATGTGATTAAGGAGTAGGGTATAAAAAGTGCAAAATGTTTCATGAAGCCTTTGTGCATCAAGCTCATGGCATGTAATTGATAAAAATGAAACTATTTTTCCCTAGTGAACGTGTTGCTTTTGTAGATAGAAATCTTGGCCACATACCATGAAATACAAACATCTATGGCACCCAACAAGCTTCATCACAGAATCAACATCTTTTGCAATATTATCATTATTTTTCTTTACAGTCTTGAGAACATTTGAAGTAGAAAAATTCAGTTCAAGGTCTAGTTTTCCTCCTCCTCCTCCTCCATTAAATCTAAATTATGAGCTTTCTTCAGTTTCTTCAAAATTCAAGTAACACACTACTCTATTTTGTAGCACAACAACCATATACACATTAAAAATCTAAGTACACAATCCATACACCAATATCTGTAGAAAAAATTCATCATCTTGTTGGGACAAATATTGTAGAATTTGCAAAAACACGTCTTTAGACATTGGGAAGGCCCTCCAAGCCTTTGGGTTGGTAATCCAAGGAAAATACCAAGCCCAAGGCTTGGGGATTCCCAAAGAAAGACAATGCGAGCACGTTAAAATGCACTCATGTTATTTCCTAGTTTTGACATTTTTTTTGCATTCAATTGCAAGACATGTCTAGTAAGAGATAATGCAAACGTGTTATAACATGCTTGTGTTATGTCTTGATTTGTGTATTTTTATGTATTGGTATGTGTATATTTGTGTATGCTTGCATGTCATGTATGTAAGTATGTATGCATGCTTGTATGTATGTATGCATGCCTATATGTATGTATGTATGTATGTATGTATGTATCAGTGCATGTATGTATACTACATAAAAGTTAGAAATTGGGTCCAAAAAGAGGGGAAGTTTTAGCCAAAACAAAAAAATCTCAAGAAATGTGTACACATTTTTAAAAAATGCATACATGCTTTGGATAGGGTACCCACGCTTAAATCTAAATGCGTATGCATTTAGATTCAGGTACGCACCCTAAAAGGTGTATACGATTGAAGATGTGTACATGTTAATAATGTGTACACATTTCTTAAAGCTTTTTTTTTTAATTAACGACTATGTTATTCATTTTCTCACTACAATTTTTCTATGCACCTGAGGGAGAGCTTAATTCACATACACGTTTCTGAGGGCCTAGTTCAACCAAATTTTCACTTCCACTTCCTCTCATCGACACAACCAACCTCAGCGACCTTCAAGTTGGTTAAATTCTTCTTTTTGCTTTATATCTTGCATTTTTGTTTTGTAATTATTATTTAGTTTTTTTTTATTTTGTTTGTTTTACGTTGAATATTTATAGTTTTTAAATTGTATTTAAAAACAAAAACATCAACCAAACCAAAAATGTTAAACTGTAAACTGAAGACCATAAAATCTATACCTAGATTAACTAGAATTTAACCTAAAGTAGACACATTTAACTTAGAAATCAAAACCCTGGGATATGAAGATTCTAAACCCTTAACCCTAGGATCTAAATCCTAGGAGATGAACCCTAAACCCTTAAAACCCATGTAGATTTGTTATTCCAAGTATTTAATGAACCCTAGGATATGAAGATCCTAAACCCTTAACCCTAAGACATAGATCCTGGGAGATGAACCCTAAACCCTTAACCCATATAGATTTTTTATTCTAAGCATCTCATGAATCCTAGGATATGAAGATTCTAAACCCTTAACCCTAGGATCTAAAGCTTAGGAGATGAACCCTAAACCCTTAAAAACCATATAGATGTGTTATTCTAATCATCTCATGAACCCTAGGATATGAAGATCCTAAACCCTTAACCCTCATACCTAAATCCTAGGAGATGAACCCTAAACCCTTAACCCATATAGATTTGTTATTCTAAGCATCTTATGAACCCTAGGATATGAAGATTCTAAACCCTTAACCCTAGGATCTAAAGCCTAGGAGATGAACCCTAAGCCCTTAAAACCCATATATATTTTTTATTCTAAGCATCTCATGAACCATAGGATATGAAGATCCTAAACCCTTAATCTTAGGATATAAAGCCTAGGAGATGAACCCTAATGCATATAGATTTGTTATTCTAAGCATCTCATGAACCCTAGGATATGATGATCCTAAACCCTTAACCCTAGGATCTAAATCCTAGGAGATGAACCCTAAACCACTAACCCATATAGATATGTTATTCTAAGCATCTCATGAACCCTAGGATATGAAGATATTAAACCCTTAACCCTAAGACCTAAATCCTAGGAGATGAATTAAGGATCGATGAAAGAGGATGGATTAATGGTAGATATACAAGGATATGGATTAAGGGGTCATAAGAGGATAGCTTAAGGGGAATTAATAGAGATACTGAAGGGGATGCAAGAGGATGGATTAAGGGTAGATATACGAGGATATGGATTAAGGGGTCATAAGAGGATGGCTTAAGGGGAATTAATAGAGAGACTTAATGGGATGCAAGAGGATGTATTAAGGGTAGATATACAAGGATACAACTTAAGGAGTCCTAAGAGGATGGCTTAAGGGGTGTTGAGAGAGTGACTTAAGGGGATGCAAGTGGATGGATTAAGGGTAGATATATGAGGATATGGATTAAGGGGAATTAATAGAGAGACTTAATGGGATGCAAGTGGATGGATTAAGGCTAGATATATGAGGATATGGCTTAAGGGGTCCTAATAGGATGGCTTAAGGGGTGTTGAGAGAGTGACTTAAGGGGATGCAAGAGGATCGATTAAGGGTGGATATACGACGATATGGATTAAGGGGTCCTAAGAGGATGGCTTCAGGTGAATTAATAGAGAGACTTAAGGGGATGTAATAGGATGGATTAAAGGTACATAAGAGGATGGATTAAGGGTTCCTAAGAGGATGGCTTAAGGGGAATTAATAGAGAGACTTAAAGGGATGCAAGAGGATGTATTAAGGGGTCCTAATAAGATGGCTTAAGGGGTGTTGAGAGAGTGACTTAAGGGGATGAAAGTGGATGGATTAAGGGTAGATATATGAGGATATGGATTAAGGGGTCCTAAGAGGATGGCTTAAGGGGAATTAATAGAGAGACATAAGGGGATGCAAGTGGATTTATTAAGGGTAGATATATGAGGATATGGATTAAGGGGTCCTAAGAGGATAGCTTAAGGGGTGTTGAGAGAGTGACTTAAGGGGATAGAAGAGGATGGATTAAGGGTAGATATATGAGGATATGGATTAATGGGTCCTAAGAGGATGGCTTAAGGGGAATTAATAGAGATACTTAAGGGGATGCAAGAGCATGGATTAATGGTACATAAGAGGATGCCTTAAGGGGATATGAAATCAATTATAAATTTTTTATAAAATGAAAATGAATTATTTAGTTTTATATTTATACTATTAGTTAAATGTATCTAGAACTATATATAGTTACATGTCTCTAGATTTGAATTACATTGTAATATATATGCATGTCCTCTCTTTTTTGTAGTGCATCTAGTTTTGGGAGACCTGAAACAAAAAATGATATAAAAATTAATTAGGAAATGAATAAAGAAAAAAAAATATATATATATATAGACATGTATATGTGAAATTTTTAACTACATATCGACTATCAATTAAATATATATACAACTATATACTTACCAATATTTATTTACTCCATTGTACCATCTGCATCCTCTCTTTTTTGTAATACATCTATGATTGTATCATGATCATCCATTGAAAGTGTCCATAACACTTTATTAGCAATCCTCCCTTGATACATCTAACTAGTTTTATATTGGTTGCCAAAATCAAATGTGAATAATGTATAATCTTCTTGAATCTTTCAATATCTTCAAATGTAGCCAAGCCATTCTTTCATATCAAATATTTTCAAAGCTAGGTGCCAACAATAACCATCAAACCAATTGGATACTCAAAGTTGTCATCATCCACTCTAGGATGTACCAACTTATGTTTTCTCTCAACACATCTAGCCAACCAATACTCTATCTCCTATTCATTCCCCTCAAGTGCAACAGCAACATACACACATCTTGCAAAAATAAATAAAAATTTTAATAAAGAGTGAATTATATTTAATTCAAATATAAAAATGCATACATATCAAATTCAATTCAATTTAATGTGCCTTCTTGTACAAGATATGAAACATGATCATAATCATCTAATGCGAACACTTGAATATCTTCAATTTTCATTCCATGTTGAACATGTGTAGATGTAGGTGTTAATTCTCTTTATTTCCATTGTTCTACCCATTCTATGTTTTCACATGCCTTCCAATCACCTGTAATACAAAATTAATGGAAACTTGTAGATTAACTTAGAGGAAGAAGATTGTAGTATTTTTGTTGGATGCTATTATTTGTTTTGATAGCTTATAAATTAGTGTTTTTTGTGGAACATGAGGTCAAGAGGACTTTTCAATTTTTAATTTTTCTCTAGCACTTTGCATGATTTATAAATATAGGAATACATGATTTAATTTTAAAACTTTAGCCTATTTTTTCATAATTAAGTTGTACGATTGTTCTTTAATTTTATGTTGTAAAAGAACTAGGAAATATGGTGTATACTTATAGAATTTTTTTTTGGCAAAAATCGTTACATTTTGATTGTTATTTATGTTTAGTTTATAGAATTTATTAATGCTTGTGTTCTCTAATCTTGTATTGTATTGTTTATTTCTTAAAATTTCACCCTTTGTGGTATATAAACAGATTGCTTTTGTTTCTAAATTATGATTTATTTTCTTATTTTATTAGATAACCCACATGTATTAGGATCCCTTAAGACATCCTATTAGGACATGAATTAAATAAGTGAACATTGACTTATTATCACTAATTATTGAATGCATATCATGTATATCATGTATGGATCACTAAATTTGTAAAGTACAAATATTGAAATATCCTATTAATTTCAACTTTAATTTCATATTTGTATTTCAAATTAAACAATAATAAAGTACATTATTTACAATATATTAAGTCCATAAGAGTACAACCCATGAAATAGAGTCCATGAAAAAAAATATGTAGTCCATGAGAAACCAAATATGTAGTCCATGAAATAATCAAATACAACCCACGAAATCATGTCTAACTCATCTTGTCTCTATAATTAAGAGACCTCTTCACACCATGCAAACTACACAGATGACCTAAACCACTTTGTACAAGAGAAAGATGGAATCAAATGTAAGATGATTAAAAATGATTTAATGACAATTTAATTTATAATTCATCATAAAATTAAATTACCATGATATATGGCTCTAGATGCTTTGATGCACCTGGACCAACCTCTAAATGCTTTGAATCAATCTACATATACAACAGAAAGAAAGTTGAAATGAGATGAAATTCTACAATTGAAAATAATTTAATTTAATTTAATTTATGATTTATCATATTTAAATTGTACTGTAAGAGGTTGTGCACCCTTTATTCCAGGACTTGATTGTACATGCTCAGCTACAAGATGTGACTCATGCTATAAAAGAAAATGAATTTAACATGTATGAGCTCATATATATATATATATTCAATTTCAAATATAATTAAAGTTATTCACAATGTATAATTTTTAATTGACTTTAAATATAATTAAAAATTTAAATTACCATGATGTTTGGCTACTCTGCATGTTCTCCTTGAGGTGTAACTATGACTGATTTAGGCAGAAAGTGGTAGTAACAAAGTCCTACAAGGTCAAATTTAAAGCATGTATACTTGAATTAGGTTAAAATATATATTAAAGTTTGCACATTTTGTGTAGAAACATTTTTAAACAACCTAAAATTCAGATGCCTCATGAGTAGCCACGACATCTAATATTTTTCTGATCCCCATTCTCATGGTCATCTCAACCTAGACATACATATAGACATTTAGTTCACTTATAATATTTACAAATGTACAAGCACATTTGATATATAGTGAATTCAAAATTTTCATACTGTAAAGTTATAATAATGTAAGTTAAATAATTTACAATATAAATGTACCTTCCCCTGATTTGAGATGCTCGATAGTGGATGAGCGCTCGACAACCCCTCAGGTAAAATCAACATGGAAGCCAATTGAGTCCTCTGAACCAACATAAATATTTAAAACATATGTTCATTATTGAATTATAAATTAAAAAGTCAAGTTAAAAAATTATTTCATATATAATTTAAAATTTTGAAATCAAAATACCCCATGAGGGTTGCCAACTTTGACTGGTGTTGACATATATACTCGAGTGTTGACATGTATACTCGAGGTGCAGATGATTTCCCTATCGTTGGTGTCATCTACACAAAATAGTTTGATTGTTAAAATGTATTGCAAAAATATTTTATATATATATTCATTAAAATTATTATAAATTCAACATGTAGATGCATATTTATACCTATGTCCCACTATCCTTAAGGTAATGCTCTATAGTAAGAAATTCTATGAATGAACTGAGGTGACCAGATGATCCACTAGAATCTCCATGTCTACCTTAACTAGGTGTGGCCTGATTAGGTCCATAACATAGCTTATGGAAACTAGTGCATACATGTGGTGTCAACACTCATGGAGTGGTACTAGGACCAACTCCATAGAATGCTCCTCCATCATTGCATTCTCTAGGATCCCTAGCCACTATCATAGTAGCATGTTGATCAAGGTCCTAGAAGTGTACTCAAGGATCCTATTGTGGATATCACTGGAAATATTGATACACAGGTGCGGGAATCATGGGACCAAGAGGAGCAACAAGGGGTTACACATGCACGGGGTGTTGGGGATCAACCCTTGCCCCTAACCTCTATTGTGGCACACTACCACCAACACCCTGAAATGATTTTAAATCAAAATAATTGGACTTTTTCCCCCCAAAAAAATACATATAGTTTCCTCAAAAAATATAATGGGACCTCCAAATTAGTGTGTGGTGGATTTTCAAATACCATCCACCATTGATCCCAAAAATGTGCATTCATCTATGGATGTCTGCACCACCTCATGGATATTTTAGATTTATTTATAGGAATGGGCTGGTGAGCATTAGGGTCGATAAAATAAGGTGCTAGATGGGATTTTTTTTTTTAGGTATAAAATTTGTTTAAATATGAGAAACCATTAGCTCATAAAATCGTCTCATCTCCTCTCTATCTCGTCGATTCCTATCTAAGTTAGAATTGATAGACCTAATGGCATCAAAAACATTTTGCATCATAGATGAAAAATGTCTCACATGTGATGCAATCAATGCTTTATTTTGTATGGCATTGATTGGTTTTGAATGAATACCACATTTTCATTGATATGTGCTATCAAGCGAGCCTCGTTTCATCCAATAGGTGGTGGATGTGGGATATGAGGTGGAGGGGGTGGAGGTGGAGGTTTCTAAGGCGGTGGACTAATGATATCATCAATGTCAAATTGATCCTATAAGTGTTCACCTGCATTAAATTATACAAAATTAAAAATTACAAGAAATAGTTAAATTTTAAACATACATGAATTTTTTTTTAAATAAGATGTGCATACATATACATACACATACATGTATATTGATTCAAATTGATCATGTGCATACAAATTTCAAAATTTAAGATGTATATACATTTAAAATAAAAAATACAATGCATAATGCATAATACATGCATACATCATTCAACTAAACTATGTATACATAGAAATTTAAAATTTTAAGATCTAGAACTATCTAATTTTAATAGATGTACATTCTAAAAAATTGACATGAAACATTCACAAAAAGATCATTTATGTCTAACACATGTGTAAATTACATTTTTCCAATAGGATAAATCATGATAGTAGATAGTCATAAAATATACTATTATAAATTCATCATTATAAGTTATTATACTTGTAAATTCAACACTAAAAAATATCCATCCAACCAAATTCATAAATTCATCACTAAAAATATCCATCTAACAAAAATTCATAAATTCATCACTAAAAATATCCTTCTAACCAAATTCATAAATTCATCACTAAAAATATCCATCTAACCAAATTTATAAATTCATCACTAAAAATATACATCCAACCAAATTCACAAATTCATCACAAAAAATATCCATCCAACCAAATTCATAAATTCATAACATAAGATCATTGTCTTAATTTATAAAGTGTTGTGGCTCTCTACTGCATCTCTTCATTTCTTTGTGTTTTCCTTTTCATAATCAAACTTTCTCCTCTCCTCTAGTCATCGTCGATGCTCATCTAAGACCCCATCCATGGACCTAACAACATCAACAACATTTTTCATCGTAGATGCAATACACATCAAAAGTGGTGGAATACATTCTTCATTCTGAATAGCATTGATTTGATCCTGAATGGATCTAACATTCGCATTGATCTATTCTTGCAAGTGACCACCAACATATTCAAGTGGTGGAGGTGGGGGGTTATGAGGTGGAGTGGGTGGAATTGGAGGTGAAGGTGGTGGAGATGGAAGGCATGGAGGTGTATTACGGATATTATTGAATTGATCCATGATCTCTAAGATATAAGTGAACCTGCATTAGATTTGTAATTTCAAAATGTAAGATACATGTTTAGGAAATTACCCTTAAACCATTCAATATAAATTTCCTAATTGAATACAAATGATTAAATATGTAAGCCTAATTTGTGTCTAATTCATATTATTGAATGAAAAAATAATTAACTATTATCATAGGATGGCTTAAGGGGATCTATGTATACAAAATGACATGGCTTAAGGGAATAAAATATGGTGGAGTTTCCCAAGGAAACCAAATTTCATTAAGGCCCTAGGATAAAATGAAAGCTTTAGGGTTTAGGGTTTAGGGTAATAGGATGGCTTAAGGGGATATATGTAGTAAGGTCCTAGGACAAAATGATGTCTTTAAGGTTTAGGATTTAGGATTTATATCTTATGGTTTAGGGTAATAGGATGGCTTAAGGGGATCTATGTAGTAAGGTTCTAGGAAAAAAATGAATGCTTTAGGGTTTACAGTTTAGGGTAATAGGATGGCATAAGGGGATCTATGTAGTAAGGTCCTAGGAAAAAATGAAATTACTTAAGTGAATAAAATTTGGTGAAGTTTCCCAAGGCAACCAAATTTCATTAAGGCCCTAGGACAAAATGATGGCTTTAGGGTTTAGGGTTTAGGGTTTAGAGTTTAGAGTTTAGAGTTTAGGGTAATAGGATGGCTTAAGGGGATCTATGTAGAAGGTCCTAGGACAAAATGAAATGGCTTAAGGGAATAAAAT
>VDFB02182641.1:0-25848 GCA_007258455.2 Sequoia sempervirens | reverse complement strand
GACGCTTGATTGAAAAAGGCTCAACCCTAGGTTTTGGAAAAGCCAAGGAGCATGGGTTTCTTCTAAGATCTACCGGAAAGGACCCGATGGTTGAATTTGAATGTAATCAGGTTTTCAAATGTATTACGCAAGATAAAAGCACTTGCTGCAACTTGATGAAGTTCTTGAAAAATTCTTCAGAAGATGGAGGCAAAAAGACCCAGATGACTGAAAAATTGAAAGCTTTGGCCTTCTGCTTGAAAAATTTGATCTTCTGGAACAAAAAGCTTGAAAGAACAATGGTTTATGCTTGCTGGTCTGAAAAATCTGATGCAAAACCAGCAACTATGGATTCTTGAATCACAAAAATTCTTCAAACTTGTTGTCTAACTTTCTCCTCCTCGATGCTACCCCGCAAAAATAATGAAAAATACATTGAAAAGAAGTGTTAAATAGACTTTCAGGGTCTCGATTTTCAGGGTTTTATTTTTTCTGGCTTTATTTTCAAAAACCCTAAATCTCATCTTCTCAACTTGACTTCATCTTCTCACAATTTTGAAATTTTGAAAATCTTCAAAAATCTTCTAAGGCATGAAGATTTGGGCGCCTTTCTCCAAGAGGGGCGCTCAACTTCACCAGTGTTAGTCAAAATTTCAACTTTTTCAACTTTTCTCAATTTCAACATGCCACTTCGCCACTGATTTCTCGTTGATTGGTTTACCCGACAGGCGAGCTGAGTGGTTCACTGCGGAGCCGGACTGATTCTGAAGAAGATGTTCTGGAGGCACCTCCGGCTAAAAATTTGATCTCGACCTCCGAATTCATGGGAGGCTTTTCCTTCTAGGGGCGCCCAACTTCTCCAGTGTTAGCCATTTTCCTGATTTCCAAGCTCTTCCTTCTCCCTTTGATCTTCTGGTGAATCTTCGATTCCGGGAGTTACGTTGATCGGACTGACTGTCTGAGTGTTTCGTTGGATAGCCAGACTGATTTTGGCGAGGCCTTCTTGGACGCTACTTCTGCAAATTCCATCATCTGAAGGCTTTAAAACTTGGGCGCCTTTCTTCAAGGGGGGCGCCCACTTTCATCAGACTTAGAAAAATCTTCAATTTATTCATGTCTTTCACTTCTTCGGGCGACCTTGTTGAATCTTGAGCTCCGGGTGTCGGATTGACTGATGGTTGTGCTCATCGCGAAGCTGACGGAGAATGAAAAGGGGTCCTCTGGAGACACTTTTGTCAAAAATGGATTTTTTACCCTTCAAAAGGTTGGGCGCCTATCTTGACTGGGGGCGCCCATTTTACCAACACTTAGTTTATTTTTCACCTTTTTCACTTTTGCTTTGAATTTCTCTTCTCACCTCTCGTCGGACCCTCTGTTCAGCCTTTTGAATCTGGTGACTGCGAGCTCCGTTTGTCGTGCTGAATAGCTCACTGCAAAGCCAGTTGAATTCTGAAGACATCCCGTTATAGCTTCGACTGCAAATTTCTCTGTCTGCATCCTTGAAAAGTTGGGCGCCTTTCTTCACTTAGGGCGCCCAGTTTCTCCAGACTTAGAAAAATTCATGATTTATTCAACTTCAAGTTTCAGATTTTCACTTTATACCTTGACTTCAACTTGAATTTGCCGGAGACTGGATCATCTGATGCTCTGACGGGGATATCCATCGCGAAGCTGACTGAAAACTGAGCAACTTCCATTGGAGACCGTAACCCTAATTCCTTCATTTGGCACCCTGAAAAGGTGGGCGCCTTTCTTCAACTGGGGCGCCCAAACTTAGCAGACTTAGAAAATTTTCATGACTTTTCACTTTTCTTCCTCGATCCTCGTGCATGTTCATCATTTCACTTTCTGCTGGAAGTTTTGAATGCTAAAATTAACGCCTGGCAGTCGGATGACCTCCATTGATGACCTCGGAACTTCAGATATGCTTCTGAAAAAGCTGAATAGACCCAGTAGGGCAAAACTGATTATTTTAAGATTCTGACGCACTACCTGATACGGACATATTTTGAGCTAATCAAAATCAGTTCGGACCCTGTCGGACCAACTTTCTATTTTTTAGAAAATTTTGCCAGTATCCGTTTCGAAAGAAACCCAGAAAAACCCAGAAAACGTTACTATTTCGAAAAATTTCTAAAAATAGCAGTTTTCCTAAAATTTAGGGATGAAAAACTGAGATCTGGGTTTTGTAGGTTAAGCTGCTCTTAGCAGACCCAGATCGTCAGAAATTGAAAATTTTGTGTTTTAACCCTCCATGCAAGACATGCACACCCAAATTTTGACCTTTTTGACTGTTTGACAAGACTTTTACTCATTTCTTCAAAATGTCTAAGTGTAACAAAAATTTTAATTTTGGGGTACAACATTGGCTCTGTTTGGGGACCATGGCGGATACTTTCGGCATAGGAGAACCATAGAATCTCTGAATTTTTAAGCTTAGACCAGTGCCTTGTCCATTGGGTATCGGAGTCAGCATCATTTCCTAATCACCTAATTTGCAGGACATTCCTTAATCACCTATACCGGACTTCCTAAAAATCACCTAATAGTTGGACTTCCCTATTAATCACCTAAAACAAGACTCCTAATCACCTAAAACACGACAGGACTGTTACGGAAAGGGGAAAAACAACATAACGAAAACATCACGGAAAGGGGAAACACATTACGAAAAGCAATGAAAAATATGTACAAAGATTGAGTTTTGAGAACTTACTCCACCCCCGGAGGGACGAAGTGCTTCAGATACTGCCCGCTATGTGGTAGAGGGAGGAGACTTCCATCCAAGCGCGAGAGAATATAAGTGTTCTCTCCGGCGAACTCGTGAATTGTGAAAGGTCCCAGCCACAAGGAATCAAATTTCCCATGCATTCCCTTGGGCTCATGTCTCTTATCCCATAAGAGGACTTGATCTCCAACCTCGAAATCTCGATGGCGAGCTTTCTTGTCAAAAATTTTCTTCACCCGCTCTTGGTGCTGAGTGATTCTATCTACTACCTCTTCCCTTTCTTCTTGAAGCTTAGTCAGGTACAAGATACGTTTCTGAACAGGATCTGTGAACTCTCCATCTTCTACTGAGGTCGCCAGCTGCAAGGCGGACAACTCCAATGTGATGGGTATCATTGCTTCTGTACCATACAGGAGTACAAAGGGTGAGGTACCAATGGCTCTCTTCGGAGTAATTCTGTCGGCCCAGAGAGCATCATAAAGTTTCTTGTGCCAAGTTCGCTGACTGGAATCAACCAACTTGCGAATGATTGTGACAATGTTCTTGTTTGATGATTCAGCTTGTCCATTACCCTGGGGGTAATAATCTGATGAATGAGATAGTGTAATGCTGTGATCAAAACAGAACTCCATTAGCTCCTCTGACGAGAAACATGTTGCATTATCTGTCACAATTTTGCGAGGCACTCCAAAGCGTGTGACAATGTTTTCCTTTAAGAATTCACACACGACCTCGGACGTAGCTCGCTTGGTAGGAATGGCTTCAACCCATTTAGTGAAGTAATCAGTGGCTGTAAGGACATAAATATGCCCCTTGCTGGAACGTGGGTTGATAGGGCCAATAAAATCTAGACCCCATTGCTGAAATGGAGCATCTATAACAACTGGCCTGAGAGGAGCGGCTGCTAACTTTGCTTTGCCAACAAATTGTTGACACAACTGACATTTATGTACCCACTCGTATGCATCGCGGAACATAGTCGGCCAAAAGAATTGAGCCCGCAAGATTTTAAAAGCTGTTACCTTTGATGAAAAGTGACCACCGCATGCTTGATTATGGAAAGCTTCCAGCAAGCGCCGTTGTTGATCTTTGGTAACACACAACAAGAATGTTCCGTCAAGGCCCTTCTTGTACAAAACATTGCTGATGATTATATAATTCTGCGCTTTTAGCTTAAGCGTTCTCCTTTGTTGCTTGTTCAGGTGATTTGGACAATCACCGTATGTTAGGTAATACCATATCTCAGTAAACCATTCTCCCGAAGACTCGATCAGCAAGACCATTGGAAGGTCTTCTTTAACTTCAGGTTCAATCTCGGGTATACCTTTAGCTTGAAGTTTCTTATCACCATCTTCCGCCATCAACTGACAAAGACCTCTCCCGCGAACGAGTTTGGTCGGCTTGATCTCCAAGTCATACTCTTGAACCTTCGCGATCCAGTTTCCTCTTTTGGAGCCCATCTCCTGTTGAGTTAACACGCTCTTTACTGCTGGATCTGTGACATACACGACGGTGTGAGAATTTAGGATATAAAATCTGAAATTCTTTACAGCTCGAACCACCGCATAGGCATTCTTTTCAATCTGAGAGTATCTTGATTCGCTGTCCTTGAAACTGCAGCTCATGAAAGCTATTGGGGATTCAGTTTCTTCGTTTAACTTTTGTGTCAGAATGGCAGACAGAGTATACTCTGATGCATAACAATAAAGGATAAATTCCTTTTCAAAATCAGGACGGACTAGCACTGGAGCTTGACTGATGGCTTCTTTTATTGCTGCGAACGCCTTCTTTCCTTCTTCCGTCCACTTGAAAACTGTCTTCTTCTTCATCATAGCAGATATATCTTTAGTCAACTCAGAAAAATCTGGTACAAATCTTCGTATGAAATTTACCTTACCAAAGAAAGAGTGTACCCCTGTTCTGCTTGTTGGAAGAGACAAACTTCGGATAGCTTCAACCCGACTTGGGTCAATTCGAGTTCCTTCCTTGGAGACGATGTGGCCAAGCAACTTGCCTTCCGTCACCGCGAAGATAGACTTCTTAGGATTCAATGATATTTTATGATATCTGCATCTCTCAAAGACTTTCCCTAGATGTGAAAAGTGATCTTGTCGTGTCTTCGAGAAAACAGTGAGGTCGTCAAGATAGACAACTATTACTTTATTCTTCAAATCACCAAACGCCAAATCCATGGCTCTTTGAAATGTAGCACCGGCGTTGATGAGGCCGAAGGGCATTCTTTCATAGGCAAACGTACCCCACGGGGTTGTGAACGCCGTCTTGAATTGATCTTCTTCAGCCACCGCTATTTGATTATAACCAGAAAAACCGTCCAATAAAGACAGCATCTCTGAACCGGTAACCGTCTGTAAAGTGTGCTCCATGATCGGCAAAGGATAATTATCCTTGAGCGATGATTGATTCAGGTTCCTGAAATCGACGCAAATTCTGATTTCTCCGTTCTTCTTGCGCACAGGAACTATATTCGACACCCAAGTGGAATGATGGATCGGAAAGATGATCTTTGCATTCACCATCTTCTGGATCTCCGCGTAGATGGTGTCTTGAATCCGCGGATTGTAGTGTCTTTGCTTTTGCCTGAAGGGCTTTGCTTCAGGTCGAAGAGGAATTGTGTGAGACAATTCTCTTGGTGTAAAAACTTTTAAATCTTCATATGACCAGGCGAAGACATCTCGGTATTGCTGGAACAAAGAAATGAACTTCTCGCTCTCCTCCACCGTGCAACATGTACCCAAATTAACAAGCTTGGGCTTGTCAATTGTACCAATATTGACTTGTTGATATTCGGCAGAAGTTCTGTCACTTGAATTTCTCTGATCTTGAATGTATCTATCATGCCTGTCAAAAATATTCTCCAAGGAAACTAAACCCTTGGGAATTTTATTTCCTTTCAACTGGATTATGCTGGATTCTGGTTCTTCTGGAACTTCTTTATCTTCAGCAATCTTTGGCGTATCAGAAACTTCTGTTATTGCTTCTCTGTGAGTAGATGAACTGCCTTCAAAGAACAATTCCTTGAAATTATCTCCCATAACAAGAAACTCCTTAATGTGTTCATCATCGTTAAAGACTTGCCAATTATCACAGTTGTCAGGTACAGCTGGCCTGTATATTAATTCAATAGCAAACGCATTCTGACGAAAGTCAGAATGTGGCATGAAAAGTGAAGCTGATACCGCGAGGGCATCTGCTCTGCTATTTTCCAGACGTGGAATGTACTTGATATCAAATGCTTCGAACCAATCTATTGCATTCCACACCCTATTTCTATAATGTCGAAGACGATCTGCTTTCACTCAATTGTCCTCTCGACTTGCTTTACAACACTAGTTACATGAATGGAGGGAAAGTTAGAGACAACACTAGTTAACTGTATGTCTATATCTGATTATCAAGACAATAAATAACTTCAATGTCATACGTATCAAGAAATAGTTGGATCTGAACCTATGGGAGTAACGTAGAGATTAGAAGCACTATAAAGATACAATCTCAAGGGGACATTACAACAATTCAAGTGAAGTAATTCACTAAGTACTAATATCAAGAAATCCTAGAAAATCATACTGTGAAACTTGCACTTAGCCTTAATATCATGTCTCTTTGAACTCAACATGATGATAATTGCAGTATGATAATGAATGGGTTCAATCTGTACATTTCACTCTTTTCGTGTATTTTTTAACCCACTAATGCTGCCTATTGCCATGATTAAAAATCCTAGATTCATTCTACCTGACCCGTCAACAACGACTATAGAGGGAATTTTGCATTATAATACTTTTGGGGTTACTGCATCCATAGATCGGTCCTAGGCAGCATTATACATAATAAATTCATTCAATCATCCTAACTCTAACCAAATTACAACATGTAGTCCGCTAGGATAAATTTAGTGAGAATAGACTGTATCTATACTGTATTAATATTAGACTCTCTACATTGCATTTATAGTTTGACTGCTGCTAAACTGTTAGGAGAATCTATATATAATGATCACTTAAGGAGACCAATCATGGGACTGCATTGGAATTGCTTGAGATTGGATCTTCTAATTTGCATTCTCAATATTAGAAAGTAATATCATAAGGATGGAACATGAATATATTTAATGGCTACATTTGCTTGTGCATCTTTCAGACATTTTTATAATCTCTCTCACTTGAATTCATTGAAATGCATATCGTCATTTCTGATATGTTGGAACCATTCCTCCTTGGATATCAAATTCTGGAAATAGATTCACTGGTAATCGACATTACATTTAGGCGGATTGTATAGTCCTTGATTGATCATAGGCAAAAATGGTTTACCTCCTATAGATATGGTTCCATTAATGATTGATCTACATCTAAAGCTGATTGATGTTTGATTTTTTTGGCAAATTACATTGCCTCAAACTAATGTGGACCTGTAGGATATATTGGACTGCATCATTGAAAGAATATAATGAACATGTAGACATGTATATTGCTTAATTTAGTTCTGCATACTGATATACCTCATGATTAGGATTCAATGAACTGTCTGATCATATTGAATACTTTTATAGCATAATATGTGTAAATGCAAATGAAGTATCAATGACTCCATATTTTGATGACTGCAAATAAAATTGCCTGAATTGTGCCGATAACCCTGCTAGGAGAGGTCAGCCATGTTTTAAGTGGTTCGTCTAAAACCTCACCCAAGTTCCACTCCACAGGCCCAAAGCAAGGGTTGGGCAGTCTGCCCCACAGGCCCATTGCAAGGGTTGGGTCATGGAGGGGTGAGGGGCCCACCTAGGCTTTCTGCCCCGCAGGCCCGAGATAAGTGTTGGGCATTGGAAGGTGGTAGACCGTAGGCCCCTTAAGGGTTCCCCTCTCCTGATGGGCTGAGTGACTTTCTTTATATTTACAATCTACGAGTATTGTTATGTCTAATTTTGGATATCTAGATATTAAGGCTAACAGATATGTTGTTAATATGATGAATATAGATTCCAATCCAGGGTTATTGTATTCAAAGGACATTCATTTGAAGAAGAAACCCTAAACCTAATCAACAAGCAAATTCTAGGGCAAACAAGCAAATTTTAGGGCAAGTCCGGGTAAGGGACATTACACTTGGTTCTTACTGGCACTTGGGGATGTCTTGAGCATTCTTTTTGGTGTGTTGGTGATCACTTTCGGTTGGGTATCCATGCTTGGGATCCTCCACATGGTTTGATGGAGCTTATTACATATGGAAAGAAGGATTTTTGGAGGGATAAGGATCAAATTATCAAATTTTTTGGTGCTGTCCCCTTCTTTGCCAGCCATTCGATGGTTCCTTTTGCTCATCAACTAGTGGATTGGAGAGATATTTTGAGCAAAAGATGGTTCTATGTGGTGTTGGAGTCACTGGTGAGGATGTTTCCAACCTTGGACATGAGCAGATGTGCTATTCTGGATGATAATTTTTAGTGTTGTTGCAGCTGTTCATCTTCTTGGATGCTGATTTTCCTTCAATCTAATCTCAAGTGAACCATTTCAGACTCGATGGGCAGCTAGTGTACTCATTTTCAGACTTCACAATCTCCTAATAGGACTGGTTTATGGTCTCTGATGAGAGGAATGTTGAGTTGGGGCAATCAACATCCATGTTTGGGAAGTGTTCAAGCTCCAACCAGAGGCTTTTCCTATACACTCTCTTGTACTTATGATTGGGGCAGCAAACCTTTGCTTGCTTTGGTTCATTATTTTGAGGCTCTTGGAGTGGGAACTGTAAGAGTTTTCAGAAGTCTTCATGGTTGTATCAGAATAATTCAGAGGAGGCATAGTAGATCCATGTGGAGTTATGAGGATGAGTTTGTTGAGCTCTTGCAAAGGATTGCTTTCCTCTTTGCAAGAAGCTTTGGAGGAGTCACATTTGCAGTCGTGGCTCTGCTTGACACCTTGAGGAGATATGCTGAGGAGTACAATTTTGAGTTGAGCAAACTTTCCTTCCTATTGCCCAGGATTGAGATAGATAATGGCATTGCTAATATTGACTTTTTAGAGTCATTTGGGCAAGAGATGCTACGAGGTATTGATTTCAGTCCTTCCAGGTTTATCACCTTGAGTTTCATGGATGGTAACATTTTGTGGTTACATGAGAGGACAGTGCAAATTTGGCGCGATGGTTTCGCTGATGTGATCTGAGTGTTGTAGCATCATCATGGTGGGTCCTTTCTGAGACGGACTTGGGACCCTGGGATCGTACTTGGTTTGGTATGGATCAGTTTAAATTTTTCAGGAGTTGTGGTGGCATTGCTTGAGGACAAACAATTTTGGGAAGGGCAAACTGTAATGTCCCCATTTTTAGCACTACACTTTCCAGTGACTGTTAGCCTATTTCCGGATGCCCGTAGGCTAGTCAAAGGTAGAATTAGGGTTTCCTATTTTCTAGGAGGATTCTTTTCCGGATGCCCATAGGCTAGTAAGAGAGATGTGACATGCATTTAATGAAAGTGACATGCATTTGAATCAAAAGTTTGCATGTAGGATTGGTTTCTGGATTCTTTCTAGATTTTTAGAGAGCTTCGCAATGGTATGGCACACATCTGCATTTGACAACCTTTTCCAGACTTACTATTTTTAGTAAGTTGCGACAACTGCCCGGTTTGTGCTCAAAATGCATTTGGAGTCACTATTTTTAGCAGTATTCTATTTTTAGTAAGTGCTATTTTTGGTAGTGGTTCCGATAGCAGTTCAACACTGGGTTACTATTTCTAGCAATGGTGGCAGTTGTAGTGGTTGGCATCTTTCTATTTTTTACAGTGGCCGGTTTATGATGTTTGCTATCTTCAGTTGGTCATAGTACTCTTCAGTGGTTTTCTGTTTTGCTCAGTTTGGCGTTTGGTGCACACTTACTATTTTTGGCAGTGCTATTTATAGTAAGTCTTTTTTTGGGGAGTTGGTCCCAGGCCAGTATGTACGCAACAACATTATTTCACATATGTTTTTGAGAGCCTAAGGTTGTATTGTTTAATTGATTTAACCAGTCACTTGAGTTGCTTTATAAAGTTATTTTATGAACTTAAGTTGAGGAAGTGTGTGGTCATTCAAAAAGCACCTTGGTCCTAGGCGTACAACTTAAGTTGTTTTTAAAAGATTTATTAATTTTGTATTTCCTCATGTGTGGGACACCCAAGGGAGAAGAGGAATTAAAAATGTTTAAATTTTCAAATGAAAGGTAGGGCGTGGGTTTTTAGGAGGGAATTAAGGAACTTTTCAAGTTCTGTCACCCTAATCTCTTTATAATGTCATTTTGGCTCTCATTTGCACATCTCTACTTTGGCAACATAACGAAATGCTACTGGATTTCCTCCAGATTGCTTGGGCTGCGAACTGAGGACGGAAACCCTCTTCTTTTAGGCTGATTTTGGTGGTGAAATATCCACCCTAGTTAGATTGTGAGTGATTCCACAGCAGGGATCATATAGAGCTTAACAGAGTTCAAGTTTGGTGATTGAAAATGAAGTTTTATCAGTACTTTTAAGGAGTTTTGGTGTGGTTTGTTTAGTTTTTCAATTTGGGTGTGATTTTATGAAGATTTTGGTGTGTTTCATATCATTTTCTGGGTGATACTTTGTTGGACCTCAACCCACGTTTTCGCTCTTAGCTCTGAGATGGACTAAGATATCAAAATGGGTATTGTTTCATTGGAAGACTCATCTCCAGCCGATTATTTCAAGTACAAGAATGCATTTTTTGGTGGAGTTTTGGAATTTCTATAGTGGATTGAACTTTCTAGGGTGGACGCCCTTGTTGCTGCAAACTTCAGTTTTTTTGACCAGCAAATGAAGTGTTATCTGTTGTTGAATGTTGAGGACTGATTGCAAGGGTCAAGGCATTGGAGAGTATAGAGTTTGGCTGCCAAAAAAACTTGATGTTGATCGATGCCAATATTGGAGCTTCATTGCTGCTGTTACAACTCTTTATCAGGTCTGAAAACTCCCTAGATCAGGTCTGATATTTCAATGTAATATTCTGATTATAAACTGAAAATGAATGCTTATGATGTTTATTGCACTCTCCATTGAAAAGGCATTGTTCTCTAGAGTTTCTTGTTCATTGCAATCATTTCTTATGCTGTATACATCTGAAAACACATTTGAAACAAACACAAACACTTCATTGAACAAAGCAAAACAGCAAATAGAAGTTTTCAAAAAGAAAATCAGGGGTGTATGTTACATCCAAGCATGGCACATCATGACTGCACAGATTGCCGAAACGAAAAGTGTAATATGGAGCAAAATGAAAAAAAACATGTGCTGACACAGCACAGTATGTAATAACACATATCCTTGAAAATATGCACACAAAGAAGACAATGATAAGGAATACCAAATAACATTTAAAAAGGAAACTAGCTGGGAAAAGATTGTTGGGTAGCCTGCAAGTGAGAAGGATGACATAAATATGGGCTCATTTTCAGAATATATTAACCGCCAGATTTGGGGAGAGGAGGCAGCAAGCAGTGGGTGAGGTGCTGCAGTACATGGCTGCTTGTTCTACCCTGTAGTCTTTGGTAGGCAGGTGGAGAAATATTTGTAATCTAATAAAAGGATAAAGTTGGGGAGAATAATTAGTTTAAGTATTCAATAATGTTACAAATTCACAGTGGTCACCCACACAGGCTGCCATGGGTTTAAATGAACAGATACCTGCTGCTTTGACAGCTGATATGTCGCAAACAAATTTACCAATTGCTGGAAATATTGTCCTGGGTGATATCTAACAATTTTACAGGGGCAATACATAACAATTTTATTGGACTGACAAATATTCACATTCTAAGCCTGCAGTAACAAATTCTATTGGCTAATAAATCACTGAAGACAAACATAATATAACAAAATAAATATTGTAATATAAAATATAAAAATGAAAATATATATTAATATAAATAAATATTTTTAAAGTTATGTTGTATACCCCAAGACATATAAACAATTGAATATATGTATATTTTTGTAATTGTTGTATCCAACTGTATCTATATCAGGGGTCTTGAAATTTTGCTTAATCCATATCCATATTCAATATTGTATTTGTTTCCATGCAACTTTGCATGATTCCTTTGGGCTAAGTTGGTTCTATCCTTTTCCATAGTTGATGCTTTTCTGCATTTTATGTCCCTATTGTTGTTTTTCTCATTTCTTGTCTATCATAGTCATTGGATTTTGATAGCAAGCATATCTAGTGTTTGTATCTTGATTCCTTGTCTGGCCAGAATTGGTGCTCTTCTAATGCTCCACACTACGTCTTCATGATATTTGCTTGATGGCCCTCATGGGGATGTGGATGTTGATATACTACAATCCTTCCAATATTTGTTTTTTTCCCATTGACCCTTCAACATTGTCATCTACCCGATCCTTTTCCTTCTGAGTAGAAGAAGGGCATGGGCTTCCTTCACAAAAATCCAACATCCCCATTTACTTTTTCAGATTCTCCCATGTGCTTTATTTAGATTCTTCATTGCTTTGTTCTTCAGATTCTTCAGTTTGTCCTTTAGATTCTTTAATAATTTCTTTAGATTTTTCATATTCTTCTGTATGCACTGCTTTGTTCTTTCCTTCAAGCTCATCTTCAATACATAAATGTGCTGCAATTTCAACTTCTGTTTACCATATGAAAGCATTGTGAACCTTTTTTGCACATCAATGATAATAAAACCTAGATTCTCTAATCAAGCATAACCAAGCACCATATCTAAACCATCCATAGGAATAAGATAAAAATTAGAGTGCAAATTATATTCATTGATTATGAGATCCAAATCTTTAAACAACTGAAAATTCTAATTTAACTGTGTATCCTAGATATTCTTTGCTTGAACATCCAACTGCTTAGCTGTAATGTCCCTAATAGGAATATTATTGGTTTTATTCTAAATTATCAGTTTCCAAACAAATAGAGGATTTAGAGAGTATCTTGGCTTGTTATAATCCCTAAAAACAAGTTAGAGAAAAATTACAATAATAACTTAACAGGTAGAGTATCATGTTAAACATTAGTAAATTCATAGTAAATTCGTTAATCTAGTTATTGCCTTATCCTAGGGATGCTCAACCATGGGTGAACATGGAAGAGAGTGACTCGATGGGGTGTCCTTAGCCTCTCTAGGCCCAAAAGCAGTACCCTTTGGACTAAAAGGCAGTATCCCTTTGGCCTCATGTGGCTCATGCCATTCATATGAGGTGGTCTTCCTAGTGAGGATTCTAATTTTGCCGTTATCCCCTCATCTTGCCATCTTTGCCCATTTCCTCATGATTGATCTCCTTATATTGTTACATCATGATAGGGGAGTGAGGTTACGAAGGGTATCTTGGTGGCTCTACTCTCCTAGGCCCAAAGGCAGTACCCCTTTGGCCTCCTTGGGACTACTTTGTCCCCCATTATAGGACACTAGGTCCTCCATTATAGAACACATAGGTTTTCCACTATAGGACACTTGGTCCTCCACTATAGAACACGTAGGTTCTCCACTATAGGACACTTGGTCCTCCATTATAGAACACTTAGGTTCTCCACTATAGGACACTTGGTCCTCCATTATAGAACATGTAGGTTCTCCATTATAGGAGGTGGCATACCTAGGTAGTGCCCTATCACTGTCCCCTTTGTAATCCCCCTTATTCTATCATGGTGCAAATACACACACAGTAATTTAACCAAACTCAAATTTGCAAATAATCATATCAGCAATACATAAGGGATTATGATTATGCTATCATAGAATATGAGTCATGATATGCATGAAACCTTGATCCTACATTATGAGTATTGTTCATACTTGATCAATACATTATAATCTATATAGGGATCCCACCATAATATAAATTAGTTCATAAATCTGAAACTATAAATTAATTATGCCATCTAATATAATCTGAATCATAAACTATATTATACTAACTATAATCTAAAATCATAAGTATACTAGCTATAATCTGATATCAAGATTATGCTAATTATAATCTGAATTCATAGACTGATATATACCAGCCGATAAGCTGATTGTCCTGTCCTCTCTCCTTATTTTATTCCCACCTCCTCTTGTTTGAAATTACCTACCATATATAGATGACTTGATCTCCCAAGGACACGACTCTTCAAGTCTCATGCCTTTTGGCGTTAAATGCACCTCTCTAAGGTGGCGTATCTCTTGCATTTGGTAGTTGCTTCTTCCACTAATCGTGGCTATTGGCATACCGGTTGCTATTTGTCTTATTAATAATAATTATTGTCTTCTTTGCTAGGGATCGCTGTTATTTATGTATTAGCTAAGGCAGTGCCATTTAATAATAGTATTGGTTTGTATAAATATTATTTTTATAATGTTTTTCTTGTGAATATTACCTTAACTATTATGATATTTATAATCACTAATAGATGATATTTGTATTATAATTATAATATTATCTATGTTAATTATAATTATAATATTTAAATTGTAATTTCTCCTATTTATATTTTAATATTCATTTGACTTTGTTATTTGTATTTTAATATTTCATATTTGATGTTACAATTTCGGGGGCATGACATTAGCCAAGTCAATTCTGATTTAATTATTAAACAGTGTTGCTAGAGGATGTATTCTCAAGGCTTCAGGCATGTCCCCCCATTCACCAAGGCATAACATTTAAATACTTACAGTCCTCCTGTAGCTGTATATGCATAGTCATCCTGTAGTAGCACATACACAATCCTCTTGTTGCTTTTGCTGTAGCAATCTATTTTTAAATGAATCTTAATTGTAGCAAGTTGGAGAAGGATTGTAGCAACTTGAAGAAAGCCTCTAAAACATTTAAACGACTTGCATCCTTCCTATAACCAAACTATACAGGTTCTAAAGCAGAAAACATAGTCCCTGTAGCAGCAAACATAGGTTCATAGCAAAAAAATATTGTTTTTGTTGCCTTTCTGTAGTAGTTAATAAATATATGAAATGATTTGGTAGAAGTTTGGAAATGGTTTGAAGCATAGTTGAAAAACTCGCCAAGCCCGGAAAATACGGTACGGAAAAAACTCGGCAAAAACTTGGAAAAAACTCGACAAAAAACTTGGCAACTTAAAAATTTGCTTAAAGTTCATTAAAAACGCATTTTTTTTGCAAAATTCAATGATAAGATGCATCCAATGAGTCAATAACATGAGTACATAGAAGAAACAAGCTGAGTCTTGTTATATTTGATTGATTTGAAAGAAAATTAGATACAAAATCGCATCCTCATGTGGAATGCTCAATATGCTGATACTGATGGTCTGAAACAAAATGGAAATAGCAATTGTTTTTGTAAAACTGAAGGTAAATAGTGGAGAGTACCTAGAAAATCAAATAAATTCAATGGGAGTTTGAGGGAAATGCCCCCATTGGGGTTTGTTGACGCGGTTTTTGAGACCGCACTACAACATTTAATAAAGTTTCCTAACGATACCCTATCCCTTTCTGAACAAAGTATTCAGCATGCTAAGATTGCGAGTAAGATCATGCTTTCAACTCCAAGGTTCCTTAAGTGTGAATAGACTCAGTTGGTTTGATGTGAGTTGTTGTGTTCTCACGAGGGGACTTACACAATTGTTCGATAGCTGACAACAGACAGTAGACTAAGGGCTTTCATGTAATTCAAATGATTTGGTAGGTGAGCACAAGTTTCCTAAAGCTAACCAGAAATGAACTGAAATTAAATGGGTGTAGGATAATAATGTTCTTAGTCTACTCTATGGATATGTATCAATTCTCAGCAGCTTCAACTGGGGCCTCGCTTTTGCCTCCTCACTGACAAATTTTCCGTGGAACTCCGGTGCAATCTCTCGTGAGGAGTGATCAAGATGTTCAGATCAATGATTTAGCATGAAGACACCATCACAACGACGCGACACCAACATCATATAAACCATAATCGAAGTTAAGTTTCACAAAGTTCCCGTTGACCACGCAAGGCGAACCCACCGTCAACGAGCCTGCTAGTGGTATGGACGAACGAAGTCTTGTTCAAATTGAGCACCACATTCCACAATTGCTAAGTACTTGCATGAAATGAAATCTACTTTACTTTAAGCTACTTCAAGATGCTACGTGAATTGGAAGGACGAAGAAGCCTCAACAACTATTCACAACAAAGAAGAATTCACCATCAATGAAAATTCCTTTATTATGAAAGCATACATGACAACTTCTTACAAAGTATCCAAAGGGAAGACTTTCCTTCCTTTTCAATCTAAACTATACTATCAACTATCTAATTGCTTTCTACTCCTTCTCTACTATCCTAACTCTTGATCTAATTCTCCTTCTAATGAGATTACAAATGAGGGACTCTTTATATTAAGTCCAATGACAAATTTCTGGGATATAATCGGCCGATGTATCTTATCGTACAATTCTAAACAAGATTCGCCCTAAAAACTGCCGCCAAGAGGAGTGGGGTAATTAATGAGCCATAATGTCCATCATCTTCTAGAAGATTCCATCCTTGAAATGCGTTCACACTGCCCTTGATCTTCTTCTTGACGTTGTTCCTCAACTTTGCTCGAGCTTCCATTCTTTTTTCCATCTTGAATTTTGAAAACGTTTCTTCTTTGTTACTTGAGCCTCAACACTTAGTCATTTTCTTGCAACTTTCTTCCTTCATGTGAAACTCGTAACTTTATCTTCCTTCGAAGGTTGTAATATCATCGTGCTTCACCACTTCAAGTCATCGTGCTCTGGCCTCGACATTCCTCCTGCAAAACAAGCGAGGAGAAGAGCATTAGAACACATCATAATATAAATTCACCTTGCTTACCTGATTTTCACGCTTTGATCTTCAAGGGCTCATCGTTTTTCCTTAGCCAACTTCGCGTTCAAATTCTTCATGTCTTAGCCAAATTTTCAACCCATCTTGTATTCTCGCCTCAAGTATTTCACTGATATTTCATCCAACTCGCCCGAGAAAAATCCTCTCATCAGAATTTGATCGCACCACTTTTGAAGCACAATTGTTCATTTGCCAAGGCATTTATCTTCACTGGAATGATCATTTATTCCTTGCCTTAGAAAATTTTTCAAATTTCCCTTAGGAATTCATCAACCCGGTGCCCATTTGAAATCTTTATCATAGAAGTTGCAGCGAAGCATAGAAGATTTTGAAATCAACTCCTCATCGATAATCTTCAATACCCAAAAGAAAATTTTCTCTGAAACGCGATGAATCCATGGGTGCACAACGAATGGGTTCATTTAATTTTCTTGAATTTTGAACCTTAGAAAATATTCTTTCATCAAATTTATTCTTGTTCTTCGATCCTGAAGTATTTCCTCGCTCTGACTTGGAAATTTTTTATATCAACCCTGTGGAGCTGGCATTCATCGACTTCATCTCCGACAATTTTGCTCACATCTTGAGAAATTTCACCACCTCAGAGTCTAGGCGCATTTTCTAGAGGAAGAAAATATTTTGCCTTAGAGAAATTTTAGATCACCTTGTATTTTGAAAATTTTCCTTAGAAATTTTTTATTTCATCCTGTGGTGAGAAAATTCATCAACTTTTCTTAAAAAAAATATTTCTTGAAAGCACATCACGCTTAACATATTTTATTTTATTTTATTTGGCAATTTCCAATGCCTAGGCATTTTTTTTTTTTATTCATATCACCTTGCACCTCAAGACAGTGTAGAGGAGAATAACTTTCTAACGCCTTCCCTTTTGACTTGTTGACTTCTCAAATGTGGGCGCATTTTGCATGATGAGAAGGATGACTTTTACCACGCCTCCAACAAATGACTTTTCAGCTTCCTAGATTTTGTCTTCACATGCCTCTATTTGGGCGCATTTTGCACCTCATGCAGGATGAAAACATTTGACCTTTTTGACCCTTTCTTTCCTTGGGCGCATTTTAGCCTAGGAGGTGGATGGAACGTTTCATACTTAGAATTTTTTAGCATGCCACTAGCTTGAGCTAGGCGCATTTTGCTATGGGTGCTGGATGAAAGTTGTTGACTTTCTTTGACCATTTGCTGCATGGGCGCATTTTGCATAGGCTGCAAGATTAACATCTTTGACTCCCTTGACTTCCTTTTAATATGGGCGCATTTGAGGCCTCTAGGAGGATGAATTTCATACTTAGAAAATTTTGAATGCTGCTAGCTTGCATGTGGGCGCATTTTCCATGTGATGGAGGATGAAAATTAACACTTAAACATTTTCTTGACTTCCAGCTTGATGAGGGCGCATTTTGCCTGGGGAGCAGGATGAACTTAACACTTAGAAAAATTTTTAGCAACTCCTCAAGGATGGCGCATTTTGCTATGTGAGGTGGATGAACATCAACACTTAGCCATTTTTCCTCGTCCCTGCCAGCTTCTCCATGCCTTACTATTTATAGTAAGTCCTTCAATTCTTGCATCTCTGAAGCTCGGAATGATTTTAAATTTTGAACGCTGGATCTTCACGACCTTGTTACCCTGTTGACACTGCAATTTCGGGTTGGCTCATATTTTAGCCCCATTATTGAAGGCAGGTGATTTGCTATAAATAGTAACTGTTCGCTTTTGATAGCTCTACTGCTCCGATTGACCTGAAATTTGAATGAGGCGCCTCCCCACCACCATCCATCGTTTCAATAACGGTGCATGCAACTGATTTGCTATTTTTAGGCTGTTTTCAAAATGACTTACTATAAATAGTAAGTGCTCTGTTTGACTTGAAATTTTACCAGCAGATAGCCTGAAGGATGTTGATCGCGGTGGTTTACACTGGTTTTCTAAAATTCCACTTTTATCCTTCAAAGTCCGGTTGGAAACCCTAATTTGCTCGCCAAGATGCATCAAAATGATCTATGCTTGTCTCGCTTCAAGGTTTTATGTATCACTGATTCTCCACTGTCGGGAATGGTCAGCCGATCACATCTAAAATAAAATAGTGTTCTTTTATCGAGGATTATCCCGTCTTCGCACCAAGTTTCTCCCCGAAGTCCCATATGAATCCATCCAGCAAAAGAAACACACCGACATGCAAACCCTAAAAATAGCCTCCAAGGTCAGAACTCTCCGAAGTCGTTTATTCCGCTTGCATGTCACAACCATCGTATGGTTCTGAAATCCTGCAGGAAGGAATCTCAGACATAAAGGAAAAGTCCTCGATATAGACCTCAAATTTGTTCTGAAGATAAACCGCTAAAATAGAAAGTTGTCTGCTTCAGCTCAAATTTCGTACTAATTTGTACCTTCGATGTTTCACGCAGCGTGGACTGGTTGAAACTTCCTTGAAAATGCTCACACCCATACTTACTAAAATAGTAAGTCACGAATCTAATGAGATTTCAGTGGAACTTCCCCTGAAGCATACTAACAACAATGTTAAGCTCGGTCAATTTATTCACCTTGCTTGACCTCGATTGACTAAAAATGATGGAAACCCCGATTTCGTGATTTATTTAAATTCACGCTTAAGCTTGCGTGCATCGAACGCCTCCCCCGTAGTGCTGCATCATAGAAAAGAGCACGTATCTTTAGAGAGAGACAAAGAAAAATAAAGCCAGTACCACGCCAGAATGGAGCAAAATTAGGGTCCCTATCTTGATGGGGCGAGCGTGAAAAGGTCACAACAGGTTGAGGGGTACCCTCCCTCTAAGGGAACTGGGGCAGTACCCCGCATTTCTAGGACCCTTAACTTTACATCCCGCAAAACCTACACACCTATCTTTGATATCTCAGTCCATCTCAAAACTAAGAGCGAAAACATGGGTTCAGGTCCAGCAAAGTATCACCTAGAAAATGATACCTCCAAAACCACACAAACCTTCATGGTGTACATCATTTTGCATTAACAATAAAACCCAAATTAAGACCATCAAAGCCACACAAACCTTCATGGAACACATCATTTTAGTGTTTTTTCTAAAGCAGAGCACGCAAATGAATGAAAAAAATAACTCAAAATGCCTTTTTAGCCGGCTGCCTGGGTATTTTCCAGATCGTGCGAGTTTTTTTCAAAAACTCTCTATACTTTCTGGAAAAACTCGCCAAAAGTATGACAAGTTTTTTCGGCATACAATTGCCTGGAAAACTCACCAGCCAAAAAAACTCGCAAGTTTTTGTTAACTTGCCGAATTTTTGGCAAGTGTTGCAACTATGGTTTGAAGTAACCCATAGATATCTAGTAGCACAGTAACAAGCAAAATGAACATAATAACTCTACAATCTTCCTGTAACTCTTCCTGAGAAGCAAGTTGATAAAGGCTACAAACAACAAAACACCAAAAAAGAATCTGAAAACTGAAAGCAAAGCCAACAATTATGTTTTTTGGTGATGGGAGATTGCCTGTGGATCTGGATGCTCCTGCACCACGTGCTTATGAAACACTAGATACTGAGCAAGTTTCAACACACCTTGATTGTTGCAAAACATAGCTGTAGGTTGTCTTAGGTATGCTTATTCCTGTCAAAATGCAATGTAAATGATATTGCTTTATAAATAGCTCCACTTGTAGCATGATATTCATTGTCTATGAAAGAGCGAACAATGGTTTGCTTCTACTCCCTCATGATATAGGACTATATTCCAACACAAATACAAATCTAGAAGTGGATTTCCCATCATCGAAGGATCCTACAAAGTGTGCATTTGTGTATTCGGTCAAAATAAGTTTATGATTCTAGTTTGAGTGAATTAGAACTGAATTCAGGGCCTAATTTGAGTGAATCAATAACTTTGTATCCACGAGATCCCTTGTTGTGTGCATGCCATTAGCTGCGCACTCAAGGATATTGGAAAAATCGAGTGGATCAAACAAGGTGTAATTGATGTGAGAGATGTATAGATGTTTATTTGCAATCACCATGTCATATGCACTCTTTTTGCCCTTATCTAAGAAGGAATTCATCAAATCCATTGAAACTAAATATGAAAGTATTTGAGCACAAGTGAATCTTTGTATTCTTTAGATAATATATCATAGTGGTGTAATGATACTTTCTATTTCTCTTTTCCCATAAAGGTTTCCTAGGGTAAATCTAGTGTTTCTTTGTGTGTATGTTTTGATTTGTCATTCTGTTGCACTAGTTTTGGACTCTATAACCTATTTAGCATAGTTCTTCTCTTAAGATTATTGGTAATTTCCTAACAATTCCAACCTTGGGGAGATATATGAATACATCAATATTATGCTTGGTGAAATGAAGGTGGTTTTTTGACATAGTTAACGTACCTTGCAAGTTAAGGATGAGCACATTTAGCCAATCATCTAGGTTGTTGAATCATTGGCTTTCAACCCTCGTACCTGGAAACGAAACGTTATTGAGTTGGATTCGGAATTGAATTCCTGTGGGTACGAACCAGAGTTGTGATTTGTGTGTCTGAAACGATTATATCAACTACGATTGGAACCCAAGAGTTTCAGAGCATGATGTGACATTTGTTGACCGGTTCCCGACCGATTCAACAGATTTGTTTGCACTTTTGTGTCTTTGTTGACCATTTTGCGCCGCGTTCGTTTCTACCCTGCTTGAGTTTGTATTGCATCATATCTGCAGAATTTTTCCTGCGTCGTCTTTGACCAACGCGCATCGTCTGCTTGCATTTTCAGGGTTTTCTGCACATTGTTTCCTCTTTCGTTTTTTGACGATTTTTGCCGATTTTCCATGCATTGTTTAGGGTTTTTGAATTGTTTTCGACACATTCTTTACTTACTGCTTGCGTTTTTTAATATTGATATTAACAAATCATTAATGAATTAAATGATAAATTATATATACTATAAGTCTATATAGATTATATTTATAATTTGTATAATTATAATTATAAATAATAATATTATAGATTCTAATAATAATAGATATTATTAATTTATTTATTGTTATATTATTAATTATAGATGGTATAATAAATTAATAATAATATAGTATATAGATTATAAAATATTCAATATATATTAAATTTTAAACTTTTAAATATATATAATTTTAAATCACTGTTTTATTTTATTAATTTTTAAAATAATAATTATTAATAATTTAAGAGTAATACATTCATTATTAATTTATTAATAATTATAATTTAAATTAATTTTTTATGTTCCATTGTTTTCTAATATTATTAATTTTAGTAAAATATTAATTATACATACATTAGTTTTAACTTTTTAATATTATAAATTTAATAATGCTATTATATAAAAGAAATTAAGTTTACATACTATGTATTGGTATATGACATTCTAAATATTTTTTAATGGATGTACCCGATTCCGTACCCAACCCTCCAAAAAAATTTGCTGTGTCCACGTACCGTACCCACATACCTGTACCCGATTCGGCAACCTAGCCTATCATTCAAAGGAGGTCGGAGAAGCTGAATACTCCCTTGCACAGGGCCACTTATGCATGGAACTCGAAGTGGTATGTTGAGAAGCTTGGTAGACTTCTCCTCATATATGATGAGAAGATGAACAAGGGCTTAATGAAGGCTATTTGAAAAATGTGTAGTATAGAGAAAGTCAAATTGTTCCAACACGAGTGGACTAGATCTTCCAAATTCACAGGAAACATAGGATCAACAAAGATAGGGAAACTTTGGCACAAGAGATACCAATGGGTTGGTGGCAGTTGTATGAGCTTCTATTATTTATGCACACGCTAGCCATTCGACTATTATCACAAGTTTGTATTTCATCTGTTGCTTAGAGGAATTGCTTTACATGCAACTTAATCTCATCTATCAAGAGGAACTTACATACCTCTATGAGAGAAGAGAAGTTCATGGCTGTATATAGTGCTTTTCATCTCATGGATCATAAGACAATTGAGTTCAAGGAGAATCCAACAATTTGGTAGGATGTAGAGCCTAAGGAATCAATGCAAATTAATGAGAATCAGGTTGTGTATGTAGGGTTGGTCGACATTTTGTTGCAGGGGCATGCTGTGACATTTACACCAGACAATAAATTAGATTAGCTGTTGTATTGTGCAGATTTTGTATTTTGTATCTTGAACTAGACAATTATTATAAATATTATACTATAGATGCTTATTACTGATCATTGGATTAATTGATTGTCAAATTGGCAATGTTACTTTAACACTTTGTATAAATTTTACCTTCTTTTACTCATATTGTTTACATAAATGATAAATTGCAGTTTCTTTTACTGTTTTTAGTAATTGTTTTTCCAAATATTAATTTTTATATAATTTTTTAATAGCTGCCCCTTGCTATCCCTAAAATACTGAAAGTCTTTGCTCTCACCAAATCCACATTTCCATGTACCCATCTCCCTGTTCTCAAAACTTGGAGAAACACTGCATATAATATTATCACTGTCCAAGAAAGCATTCAATTGTTGCATTTTTCTTGTTGAGTCCTGAACATTGCAATAAGAGGTGTTTCCTGCTTATTTTGCAAGAATTAGGAAGCCTGGTGGCACTTGATAATTTTCATGTGTTTGGCATGTGGTAGTGTGTTGTATGTTGGGTTCCTTTGTGGTCACAACACTGTTGTATAAATGCACACGATAACCTCAGTTGATAATGGGTCTTTCTGCTGTTCTCTTTATAAAAAGTATAATGTCTTTCCAGCAACTTTAAACAGGCAAACTGTGTATGAGCTGCTAATTTGTCTTTTGATCACATTTTAAATGATCTGGTATCAAGGAACTTGTCCTTTTTTGACTGTACCTTATAAAATGTATCTGTGTAGCTTCAGTTTGTGGTAATATTTGTACTTGCCATATTTGCAGATCATTATCCAGTTCCACTTACACCAGATTATGGAGGGCCTAATGTTTGTTATGCGGATGGATTGGTAGATTTACATTTGGACCGCTATATAACTGTAAGAGAAGGTTAGCCAATTGATTGCTTATGGCAGTTTTAAAAGAATTTCACTTGGGTAATCCCCATGGATGATTCTTGTGTTCTCACTTGCATGCTATGTTTGTGGCAGATCATCGAGAAAGCAAGACAAATCCACCTGCAACAATAGTTTCTGTGGAGCTTAGTGGGGAGCAGATGAAAGGTGTCTTTCTGAAGATGTCAAACTTCCCATATTTTGCTTAGGTTCAATTTACAATTGGGGTTAGTTTTCCATGCAGAGTGGAGTTAACAGGCTGGTGTATGTTCACTCATAAATAAATATGCAACCAAGGCTATCTTGGTATGGATTTGGTAGTCAAGTAAACCTAATTTGGAAATCTGAATCTTCTGATTGTGACTTGCTAATTTTTTTGCATGCTTAGAGCCAACTATATTGGTCAGTGGTAATGATTTCTACGCCTTCCCCTGTTTGGCATCCGATGGGAGAAGAATGGCATGGATTGAATGGAGTCATCCAAACATGCCCTGGGACAAAGCAGAACTTTGGGTTGGCTACCTGTCTGCAGATGGGTGGGTGGTCAATTGATCTTGTACATACTAAAAGATATGATAATATGGGATAGAGTTTCTTCTTGGCTTCTGTTTATGGAGATTGTTTCTGTTGCAAATGTCACACCATGTGATTTTAATGAACTTTCAATGTTATTTATCTGGATTCATTTTTTGAATTTATTTGCAGCAAGATTGAGAAACGGGTCTGCATTGCTGGAAATGATCCAAATTGGATAGAATCCCCAACTGAACTGAAGTGGTCACCACAAGGTACTGTTGTTCTATAAGTAGAACAAGTGAGCATGATTCTTTATTGAAACTTGAGCATTGTTCATATATATGGTGTCATGATTTAAGCTACAAAAGCCTGTTATTTGATGTAGTAATGAAATCAATGCACAAATGATAGTCTCTCTTTTATATTTAATGTGAGAATCTGTTATGGTTGTTGAAGATGCATGCACTGGAGCAATATATCATTTGAGATTTGTTTCAGCACTACCACCTAGTGAGATTAGCAGTCAATAATTATCATAATTATGAACACGAAGAGTAACTCCAATGTTACAATAAAAAACATGGTGCACATTAACCATGGAAATATTGTTTCAGGTCTTTACTTTGGCTTGTTTGAACTTGTCTTACAATTGATCTCAATCGAGATCCTTTCAATCTTTAGACCAAGCACTGGTGTTAAAGATCTTATGTACTAGTTGTGTTGACAGTATCTTGCACAATGAAAATATAGTGTAGAATAAGGCAACCTATGATTTAGTTCAGCAGCCCCTTCATTTCTTTATCTATCTTAAGGATTTTGTCCAAGGTAGCTTGTGACAACTTCACAATCCTAACACCTGCATCTCCCTATAAACATTGTCATGGTGCAACATAATGTGTTAGAAAAGTACAATGAAACATTCTATTAAATTTCTGCACACTTGAACACCCTTAGGGAATTTGATCAGCATTCCATTTTGTTACTTAGATTTTGGGTCCCTGTCCTAAAAATTGGCACCCCCATGTCGAAATTTCGGTTAATTGTTCTTAACCTGGGCAGTGTTTACACTAGTTTGTCTAACTTCCCATTTTACCGCCTTTGCCTTTACTTCTCCTTTTTCTTAAGTCGGGCGGTGTTTTAGGGTATTGTTGTAACTTCCCGAATTCTCTAAGTTATTCTTTCGAATGGTTGGCGGTCAGTACTCAGAGTTCACAAACTTGTTGAAAAGACCGCCAACAATAAGTTTCAAAGTTTTTCAAGCTTGGCGGGAATTAAAGTAGTTTCTAAAACTCCAGCGGTGATTTGTTAAGTTGTGTGAATCCCTTGTATTGTTAATGATAAGTGCAGCTTCAGGCGATCCTTCCAGCTCAGTCCTATTGAAGGAAACATAAATTAAATGATAGCCCGTCGGCTATTTAATTTATTGTCTTATATTTATGAGGAGGCGCGAATTTCTTGAGGCCGACCTCACTTGTATTATCTATGTTTTTCTCTTTGTGGCCGACTTCATTCTAGAAGTTAATTTGTCTTAACTTGGCCGACATGTAAATTTGCTCTATTCAATTTGTAATTCTTGGTTGAGGCCGACCTTATTCCTCAAGAGGTGCGATCTCATATAGCGTTGTATATATAGAACCTCAGTTCTCTCCTTTGTACATCATCTAGTGCGAATTATGTTCAAAAGCGAATTTACATACAAGTGCGAATTCCTTAATAGCAGCTTGTGAACCGATAAAGAACAGAGATTGCAAGTATTGCCAA
>VDFB02182640.1:0-24115 GCA_007258455.2 Sequoia sempervirens | reverse complement strand
TAAAATGCGCCCATCCTCCTCAGGGGGTGAAATGCGCCCAATTTGCAAGGAAGTCAAAGCATGGTCAAAGAGTTTTATCCTCCTCCCATGCCAAAATGCGCCCAAGGAAAAGTTGGTGCAAGACATTTGAAAAATTTTCTAAGTATGAGTTTCGTCCACCTCACAGGCTAAAATGCGCCCATGCAAGAATAAGCTGGAAAAAGTCAAAAAGTCAAAGAAGTTTATCCTCTTCCCTAGGCAAAATGCGCCTAAATACATGCATGTCAAGACAAAAACGGGAGGTGAAGAGTCATTCAAAGGCGTTGTTATCCACCAGCTAGTCCAAAATGCGCCCAAGAAAGGAGGGAGTCAACAAGTCAAACAAATTCGTCCTCCTCCTACATGAAAATGCGCCCAAAGGAAAAGCAAGTCAAGGAGTCAAAGTTCTTATCCTCTTACATAGGAAAAATGCGCCCAAATACATGCATGTGAGGACAAAGAAGTGAAGTTGAAGGGTCATTCCTATTGGATGTCTAAATGCGCCTAGATTGAGATGTGAAAAGTGAATGGAGGTGGTAAATAAGGTGAAGGATACTTTAAGGCATGGTAAAAGAAGGGTGAATGTTAGGCGTGGCCAAGGTGATATGTGTGAGATAATATGCTAGACGTGATTTCAAATTTTTCTAAGTGGTATGCGCTCAAGGTGAAGTGTGCTAGAAAATATTGCAAGGTGGTGGATGTGTTACCTAGGCGTTGGAAGTAAAGACTTATAGCACAAAGTAAATATCCTTCTTCACACACAATATGCGCCCAAGGCACAAAGAGGAGAGATTTGAATATACTAGGCATAGTGAAATAAAATACAAGTTGTTGACAAATATTGCTAGGGCGTTGAAGTTGCAAAATAATAAAATTTTCCTGGGGCGTTGAAGATGATGGAAGTGAAATGTGATGTGCTCGCAGGAAGACCTTCCAAGTGAAATAAATTTTTTCTCACAGGCAAGTTGATCGAGTTGGATATAAAATTTTCTAAGGCACAACATTTTCTTCCTGGGAAAAACGCCTAAGTCCTGAGAGGTGGGATGGAATTTTCCAAATGTGAGCTGAGCTACGAGATGAAATGCTGAATGCCATCTCCAATGCCATCTCCACGATTGATAAAATTTTCAGGTCGAGCAAAAATTTCTAGGGGATCAAGAACTAGAATAAATTTCCGATGAAAGAATATTTTCAAGGTTCAAAATTCAAGAAAATTAAATGAACCCGCTCATACACCCATGGATTCAAGCGCTCGAGAAAATTTTCTTCCTGGTAATGAAGATATTGATGAGAGTTGATTTTAAAGTCTTCCATGCTTCTGCTTCGGCCTTCTCGTGGATGAGGGATTGCTATAATCGAATTGATGAATTTCCTAAGGGAAATTTGGCAATTTTCTAAGGCAAATGTGAAGAAAATGCATTTTCAAGGTGAAATTCTCCGCATCATGAATTTGAAAAGGAACCCGCCCAGGTGAATTTGCTTCAATCCTTCAAGGTTTCGAGCCGTAAAATGAATAAAATCGAGGTTATCGAGTTCAAATAGGAATGAATTTCTGCATGAAGCTTCTCGAACAAGGTATGAAACTGAACACAAAGTTACGTATGAACGCCAAAGTTGGAGCCGCGGAGGACTGCAAGGAGTTGCTTATATATCATGAAGTATTTTAATACCCCTCTGTTTGTTTTGCGTGAGAGCAAAGCCGTTGAGGCCGTGAGCACGATGAATTGAAGTGGAAGCACGATGAAGATGAGTTTCAATCTCGAAGAAAAAAAAAAGTTGCAAGAAATTGGCTAAGTGTTAGTTCAAGTGACAAAGATGAAGAACCTCAAGTGGAAGAAGTCAAAGAATAATGCCAAGAGAGGAGAATAGTGTGAACGCGTCTGCAAACAAAATCTTCTAGAAGGATGATGGTGGACATTATGGTGCATTTATTACCCCACTTTCCTTTGTGGCGGTTTTTAGGGCAAACCTTGTTTAGGGCTGAGGTGGCACGATTCTGGCCACTCTATTGATTGTAACCCTAGCCGTCTTTTGGGACTTGGCTAGCTATATAAAGGGGGAGTCCCCCTCATTTGTAATTCAGTAGACAGTAGACAGTAGGATTAGAGTAGAAGTCGGAGTAGAGAGGCAACTAGGTGATAGCTTAGGAGTAACTTAGTATAGATTGATAGTGTAGTTTGAAGAAGAGGGAAAGTTTTCCCTTTGAAAACTTTGTAAGAAATTGTTGTGTAACACTCTTCATGATAATAGATCTTTTCAGTGATGGTAAATTTCGCCTTTGTTGTGAGTAGCTAGCAAGGTTTCTTCGTCCTTCTAATTCAAGTGGTAGCGTAAAATAGTTCTAAGTAGTATAGTTTTCATTCCATGCAAGTAGATGTTAACTGTGGAATGTGGTGTTTGATCTAAGAAACTTCGTCTATCCATACCACTAGTGTATTTGTTGATGGTGAATGCGCCTTGTGTGGTCAACTGGAATATCATGTACTTAACTTCAATCACAGTTTGAATAATGGTATGCGTCGTTGTGATGGTATCTTTATGTCAAGTGGTGGTTTGAACATCTCTAGTCATCTCCCTTGAAGATTGCAATCATCATCGGGATGCGCAGGCAAAGCTTAAGTCCTATAGAAGTTTGCTGAAGTTGAGCCCATATCCCACTTAGAATAGATTTCTAGGACTCTCTTAACCCCTATCCCATTTAAATTCAAAGATTTTCTACTAATAGAAACCAAAGCTCATAGACAAATCTTTCGAAAGCATTTGAATCTCCTTTCTCAAGCAACAATTCCGTGAAGTCCCCTGAAATACCAAAGAAATCACACGAGCCAATCAGAGCCTATTCGCATCTAAAAAGAACCTTGGAGTTGAACTATTGAACTTTCTTGCAATGTTAGCATGTATCACTTTGATCAAGAGAATGTGGTAGCCGCTGGCTTAATTCTTATTTCATGCTAAGGTCACAAAAACACATGAACAAGACTCTAACCCAGTCAGCCTAGCTCAAACATGAAAATCCTAATCAAGAGCGAAAAAGTAGTACATAGTGCTCTTCATTCTTGATCCCCTTCCTTTAGTGTGAGGTAAGTTAGGGCATCCCTCCGTTCTTGGCTCTCCATGACCTTGATTCTTGATGTGGTTGGTCCCCCTCTCTTACAGCTACCTTCCCAAGTAAATCTATGAAGGATTTTACTTCAACATCATCCTATCCCAGGTAATCCTAATTACATATTTGTTACTTAAGCATCAACACAAGCTCCAAATATTGGTCTACCAACTTTTCACATTTTTTGACCACCTTTTCTAGTTCCTTTACATATTGTAGAAGAGAATCCTTCTCCCCGGCCAACTTGTTGGCATTTAAATTCGCACCTCTGGAATGTGAATTTGAAATGGACAGCTATACACAGTAAAACTGCTCTTCAAATTAGGAGGGGAAGCTCCCTCAAAAGATGATGGTATGAAAGAAAGTAAATTAAAACTAATTCACCTATCTTTTTGTTTCAGCTAGAACACAAGGTTTCTAAAACACAAACACCGCAGCTGATATTTTTTGATTAAGAACTTCAACTACGACTAACTTAAGCTAAAAATGTTTCTAACTTCTCAAGTAGTACACAAAGCAAGAGAATTTAGAAATCAACAAGTCTTGATTCTTTGACAAGGCTTAAGAGAACTCTTTCTCAACATACATCTACACACTTCAATGTAGGCTGAAATTAAGATCACAAAAGCATAGCACAATAAACGAAAATCTGAGACCTTATACCAAGGCAAAGGAGGCTCATGATTTTATTTCTCAAATTTCTAGAACGAAGATTACACTAAACACATGCACGGAACAAGAACTTGCAGCTAAAGAGGCTTGCAAACTTGTTCTTACGCAAAAGGGACAACGATTACAACAACTACTTGTTGGCTAAAAGAGACTCAACAATTCGCTATCATAAACATAATTGAACAACACTGAATAACAATAGAAGGCACTTAGGCTCAACGTTTTGTTGTCACTAGCATGGTTCAAGAAAACTAATGAGCAAAGGCTCTTATTTATAGGCAAGCAGAGGAGTAGGGAACCCTAAAATCTCCTTGCTTTTACAATCTAGGGCTTGCTCAGCAAGCAAGCTTTATTTCTAAACCTAGAAAGAAGATAACATCTAACACCTAAGAAAGCAGAAAAAGGAGGGATTGCCAACTATTACAATTTATCTTCTTTCTATTCTTCAAAGAATGGATAAGAATCATTCCAAGAAAGCAGAAAGAAAGCTTCTAGATGAAAACCGCTTTAAATCTCAATCACATCTACTAAAAAGAAGGTAACTGGGTCCTGGTCAGGTGCGTTGATACTATCTAAGGCAATATTTTGATTCTCTAAGATCTCTTCGCCTTCTGTGATCAAACTTAGAGAATCTTTCATTTCTTCAATTGCTTTATGAGTTCTATTCTTGAAAAACATTGTTGTCCGAAAATATGACTCACTAATTGATAACTTGGTGGCTCTGCAACTTTATGCTTCTGACACTTCTCTTGATTTCCAACAGAAGAGTATTGCACAACTCTTTTCCGATACCTTTCCTTTTTCTCATATCATACCTCTTCATGTTCTTCAGCTGAGATGATGAAGTTTTGATATAGTGTTGATTTGGTCTTAAACTCAAGGGGAGTGTACTCCATATTGAAAACCTTGAAGAATGACTGTAAACTCGCCTATGTTCAGACAAGTTTTGAGCAACTTTCTATTTTTAAAATGCTGGTTTTTCAGCCTCAAACCACAAAGTTTGGAATAGATAGGGTTGTTTCAATTTCTTGGCAGTCACCCACTGTTTTTTGAAAATTTTACTACCGTTAAAAATAGTAAACCTACTTTTTAATACTTGATCAAACTTTTCCTCCCCAACCAAAGCAACAAACCCTAGAATCTAAAATTTTCTAAAAAAACAGTGATCTAGGTTTTCTACAGAAAATTGTTTTGAGAGGACTAGATGATCAAAAATTGAGAACTTTGAGGATTTCACTAACATGCAAGGAAAGAGCAGCTTCTGCAACTTGATAAATTTCCTCAAAAATTCTTCAGAAGAATGAGATGAAGAAACCCAGATGGTTGAAAATTGAAACCCTTGACCTTCTTCTTCAAAAATTCAATGTTTTGGATGAAAAAAACATGAAAAAGCAAGGTCTTATGTTGCTGATCTAAGAATTGATGAAGAACTTTTGAAAAATCAGCAAGCTATGGCTCTCAAATCTTGAAAAGAAAAACTTTGTTTTGCTGCTCCTCTTCGCCACCTGCAATAAATTGTGAAGAATGAAGGAAAAAGGCTTTTAAATAAGTTTGAGGATGAGAAAATTGGCTTTTTGCTTTCAATCCTTCAAACCCTAGCCTTAGCTTGTCCATTGAATTTAGACATTTTTCTTCTCTATAAAATTTTGACATTTTGAAAATTTGGCTAAGGCATGGCTTCTTGGGTGCCAATCTCCTCTTGGGGCGCTTTTCTTCTCCATACTTAGCCATTTTCTTCACCATTTTCAATTTTTTTCTTGAGTTTCATCCTTTGTTCAATCTTGATTTTTGGGAACTCGATGAACACTGTGATCCGGCAGAATGATCTGTCACGGAGCCTGATTGTTTATGAAGAGATCATCTAGAGACAACTTTGGCTAAAGTCTTCATCTTGACCTCCAAAAGCTTGGGCGCACCTGGCTACCTGGGGCACCCATGGCTTCTAGTGTTTGCCATTTTCTTGATATTCTTCAATTTCTTTGTTTTCCTCACCTTTAGATGATTTCACAATTTGGTGAGCTAGATTGACCCGATCGGCTGACTGTTAGGTTTGATGGATAGCTTGTTGAATTCTGAGAAGGGTCTTTTGGAGGTAATTTTTTCTAAAAACTTATTTTAAGACATCAAAATTTTGGGCGCCTATCTCCTCCTAGGGCGCCCATGTTCACTAGACTTAACCATCTTTTCACTTTTTCAGGTTTCAAGCTTGTCTCCCCTCTTTCAGATGATCCTGCCATTTCGGATGCTCTGGAGCTCAGATAGACTGATGGCTGGAATCATTAGATAGCTTGAAGGATTCTGAGAGGGGTCTTATGGGGGTTACATCACTTGAAAGCTGCATCTGGGGGATCAAAAGCTCTGGTGCCCTTCTTCACCAGGGGCGCCCATCTACTCCAGACTTAGAATATTTTCATCTGGTTTCATCTTCAAACTTTGAATCTTCATCTTATACTGTCACCTTTGATTTGGATTTGTCAGAGACTGACCAGTCTGATGTTCTAATGGAGACACTCGTTGTGAAGTTGTTTGAATTCCGGAGAGATTGAGCACTTTTGCAAACCCTAACTGTTGGACTAGGCCCCTCAAAAGCTGGGCGCCCCTAGGCACCTAAGATGCGCAAGGTTCCCAGACTTAGAAACTTTTCAAACATTTTCAAGATTTTCATTTTGCATTCTGTTTGAAACTGCCTAGTTTCTCGAATTCTGGACGACTGGATGATCTGATGATTGCACTGTTAGACTCACTGCGGAGCTGGGGGAAACTGAACAACTTTTCCTAGGAGCTCAAACCCTAATTCCATCATTTGATGCCCTAAAAAGATGGGTGCCTATTCTCTCCTAGGGCGTCCATGTCAAGCAAACTTAGTCAATTTTAGGCAGATTTCACCTTAGAAATTGGCTGTCCCAAACTGAGATAGTGTATTTTCAATATAACAAAGGAACAATTTTATGGTCTGCATAGTTCTATATTCCATTGTCTTGTCATGCAATTTTGAGATAATAATGATACATATTGAAGGAGTCCATTTCCAAATTTTCAGGGTTTTATTTCTTCGATAGCAGAAGATATTAGTGATAGATCAAACTAAGAGGTGACAAAGTTACAGTTGCAAGGTTCATGTTGGAATACTCCACATTCCACCACAGATGATCATTATGGTTTGCAGATTTTAGGAAGTGCTTCAAGATGCCAAATGTGTGTGTATTTTGAGTTTCAAGAGGTTTGGTGATCCAAACATCAATTTTGGATGAACAATTAGTTCATTTAGTTGTTGCTTTATCAGTTTGTTTGTGCGGTGCCCACCTAAGGGTTTCAGGGTCACGCGAGACTAAATTGTGTATGGAGCAGATTCATGGGAGTATCTATAGGTCATGTTGACTTATTTTATGATGAACACACTTTGGTTACTTTTGTAAGGAACATTTATGTTGGATTTTTGAGCCGATAGATTTAGGGGTCTCATGTTTCATCCATTTAGGCCGACCTAGTTGATGGTATGCATGATTATGAAAGATATATATAAAGAAGGAAAATCCAATATATGGGTGTGTAGAGATAAGAGTATAAGGTTATATTGGTAATCTTGTGTATGCACATAAGAGTGACAGTAAAGGATGAAGTGTGTAAAGTAATTTTTCTGAGAAAAACAAGGAATTATGTCTTTAGCATATAACAAATACATTGTAAATAGTTCAAACTCTGGCAATGAGCCATTTTTGTATCTAAATTTGTAATTCTAGAAGATGTAATCTTCCTTAGGTAGTGAGCCCTCCTATTTTATAGATAGTGAGTCCTTTAAAATATGATCTATTGTAACTGGTTATGATATATAGTGAGTTAATCCTCATCGTGGTTTTTCCCCTTTCAAGGGTTTTACACGTAAGATATGGTGTTCTTTTGTTGATTGTTGTGGTACATGCTTTACCTATTTCTTTCCATTTTTGTAAGTTTAATGAGATGCTTTGTAATGAAATTTGAAGTTATTAAGTTTAAGGGATGAACTATAGATTTTTGGGGTGCTATGTACTTCTCTTGCACTCTTAGAGTTTTTCACCTAAAAGGAGAGAGATAGGCCAAAAACATAGGTGGTTCACTCAAACTAATGTATATATGATGAAATTATGCCTAAATACAATGATCTAGATGGAGAAAACTAGAAAAAGCTATTGATTATTAAATAAAAACTATTGAAATGCAACTTGTTGGAAAACACATTGTGTAATGCAAAAACACCTAGAAATGAAAGTAAACTATAGTAGAAATGAATGAGACTGAAGAAGTACACCTGTAAACTTGTTGGAGACTTGAAATGAATTTTTAATGCTGCTGATTCTGACTTTTAGGCCTGGTGGGACTCATTCGCCATTCTGGGAAAATTATTCCTAGATTTGGGAAATTGTTTCGGAACCCGTTTCAGACAAATGGGTATCCAAAACTCCAGAAAACCAAAATCAAACATGGCAGTGGGACTCATTCTCCATCCATGGTGAATCAGTCCACTTTTGAATTTCTGAAAATGCAAAGGTGGAAACTAAAGTCTCTAATCTAAACTTTGGTACTTGACAGGTGTCCGCCTTCGAAAGTCCAATATCTGAACTTCAAAGTGACTTTTTGTTGATATTTTTCCTTAAACAATGAAGAGAAGTCTTAAGAAACTTTGCAACTTAATTCTTAATTATTTCCAAGCTTCCAATATGCCTAAATCTGCAAACACACAAGAAGAGAAAGAGAAATGTTGGATGTTAGGGCATGAGGATTTTCCTTGGTCAAACCCCTTTTAGGTAATTAAACCAAATGAAGAGATAATATGAAGAATGGAAATGAAATGAAGAGATTAATACCTTTCCATGATGATTTAAGTTGAATTTTTGTAGCAAAAGATGAAGCTTCAAACCTTGAATTTCTTTAGAAGCTTTCTTTATGACTTAGAGTGATAAAACCCTAACTTGCTTGACTTGAAGTGGAAGACAAATGATGAATGAGTTGTGAATGAGTTAAGAGATGTAAATTAGGTTTTAGAGACTTGATTTTATAGGAAATCTAGCTTATTTGATCATTAATTGGATCCCTGAGGCTAACATGAAAGAATAATAAACTTAAATCCCAAAATTTCCTACTCAAAAGTTAAAAATGGCCCAAATGGGACTCATTTGCCACCTTGGGCGAATCAATCCCACTTGGCAGGGACTCATTTGCCAGAGATGGTGAATTAGTCCTAGAGGGGCCCATTTGCCAACTGGGTTGTTGGGGAATGAGGAAATCATGTTTATATGGTGACTTTGTTAAGTATTTCATTAAATTATGCCTTGGGATGCACAATATTGGGTCATAGGGGCCTATTAATGATGTTGTAAAGGGTGGATAAGGCCAAGGACACAAAATTCATTGTAAAAGTGTGATTAAATACACTTGACAACACTAAAATGAGGACCACTTATCCTAGAAAGGCACGATATGCAATGTGAATGTGTAAATCACATTACAACACTAGATTAACATTAAGTTTATTTTACAAGCCTTCTAGATTAATGTGATAATGGAATTAAATATATTTTTCAATGTTGAATTAAAGTAAAATGGGTTCATTAAGTCTAAAGAGGTGTGAAAGTCCTTTACAACACTTTACAACACCTTTATAAGACATTGTTAAATGCATGTTATTGAATTTGCAAGGGTCCAAGACCTAGCGTGGATTTGTAAAACACCTCGTAACACTAAATCAAGGCCTCATTAAGTCCAATTTATCATCAATTGTTCCCCAAACCAAGCAAGTAATAATTTTTTCTATGGTACATTTAGCCCCCACTTTAGTGAGAAGATGAACTTGCTTCAAACTCACACTAAAGTAGACATTCAAGAGAGGTCTAGTTGTACCAATGCGGATGGTCTAGGATAACAAAGATGAACGAAGCAATCAAGCCCCAGGATCTAAGATCCTATGTCAAACTAACATAAGCGCAAGATGATATGCACAAGGGTGAATGATATGCATCAAATCAAGATACGCAATCATCCAATGACAAGAACTAGGAGGAGGAGAAAGATGAAAATGAAAAGGTAGATCAAGCTTCGGCTATTTGTCCAACACGTTGTAGATCAGATTTAGGTTGTTTGTGCAAAAAAAAATGCATACTCACTCTGGGGCGATGGAACTCTTGGTTAGCCACCGGGTGAGAAAGCCCAAAAAGTGAGAAACATACACTCATGGCTGGTATGTACTCACAAACACATAGGTGGCTATGGGGAAAGTTGTGCCTCAGAATGGACTTCCCGCTCAACCATATCAAAGTTATACCTCCTGATAACTTTAATAAGGCACCACAAAGGAAAATGATTTTCAAGCTCTATGCAGTAACCAAAACTTCGTATGCTTGACACTCATAGACATTGTTAATGCAAAATAGTATAAGGATTGTTCAAAGGGATTTTGCTTAATTCGTACAAGGTTTCATCTTAGGGAACATTGTGCTTAATGTTTCCAAGAGAGGATGTGTCAAAAGAAGTATCACGATCTTGAATGGAATCAAGCCTAATGACACCACCAAGAAGAGGACGCATCGCAAGAAGAAATAAATCACACAATGAAATGTGAGTGGTGATGTATGTACCCACTTTAAAGTAGTTGTGAACACCAATGCTATGAGCAATTGCTTTAAAGTAGAAGAATGAGACATGAGAGCTTACTCAGAAAGCCCTATGCCAAGTCATATGTTCCCGATAAGCTACGTCATGAAAAAGGTAGTATGTCACATGTGAGGCAACTTAAGGCATGTCATCCACATCATAAGCTTGCTCTTATATGTTCATGAAAGGTTAATGACTAGCCAAAAGAAGCAACCACAAGTGACATATGAGGACAAGGCTACCGAACCCCTTTCCCCCACTTAGTGTAGGACAAGGGTGAGCCGAAATGATTGATGAAATGTAGGCAAGAGTGAAAATCAGTATCAATTAGAGGAATGAGGTGCCCCCACATAAGGAAGAACACCAAACTCCTGAAAATATTGGCTTTTACGACTCAACGCTTTACATTCATTACTGGAATGACCGTGAACTCTATGATAGACACATAATGATGTCTTGTAATAGAATTTCTTGTGAGTTCGGGGAGGAAGGGTTATCAAGTGTTCTTGGAGGAGTCTTGACAAGATACCCTCTTGACTAAGTGTACAATATGTCATACCTATGCAAGACTCTTTTGATTGTGAGATTTTGATCTTTCCTTTATAGGAAGATGTAAAATCTAACGAATTCAAATCACTAGTGTTTTGCGAGATGACATTGACATTAAGCAAAGATGTATTTGTTTGTTTGATTGTTTGCAAAGGAGAACAACCAAGACCACTAGTGGCTATCAGTTCAGGATGCTTTACAGTTAAGGTTGAATTAGAAGAATGTGATGTGAGAGTGTTGGCATTGATTGAAGGCTTGGCAATTTCTATCAAAGGGCAATATCCAAGACCATGAGTGGTTTGTTGTGTGATAGGGTCTATAGGGTTGTAGATACCTTGTTCATTAGCACCACATCCTTTTCCACCATAGCCAAGTTGTTTCATAAGCTCATACCCTTTTCCATAAAGCTTCTTCATTGCTTTTGGATTGGTTAGTGATTGGTGATAAGCATTGTCAAAGGTGGTCATGTAGTTTGCTTCATTGTCTAAAATAGTTGAAGTGGATTATTTCGAAGGGTCATCTATTTTTCCATTTCCCCTATTTGAATCTTTGTGTATGATCTTGTACTCACCCATGAATTCATGTTTAAAATCCAAAGAACCCCAATCATCTTGTAATAGCTTTGTAACTTGTTCAATATGTTGTTCTTTGTTGTTCTATTGTACGGGTTCCACTGGTGTAGTTGATGTTGATGTGTTGAAGGAATTTTCTTTGTTGTCCTCAAGTTGTAAGACACTATAAGGATTAGGATCAGTGTCAACTCTATGGACTGTGTTGTTGTAGATGTATTTCATTTTATGATGAAGAGTGGAAGGCACACCTTTCATTGCATGAATCCACGGTCTACCTAAGATAAGATTACATGAAAGTTCATGATGCATAACATGGATTGGTGTATTCAAGATGGCCACTCCAACGGTAAGAGGTATAATGATCACCTCGAGCGATTTCTTTTTGACATTGTCAAATCCCTTAGTAGATAAAGAATCAAGTTGAATGGTTGGTTGATCAATTCCAAGTCAACTCTGTGGACTATGTTGTTGTAGATGTATTTCATTTTACGATGAAGAGTGGAAGGCACACCTTTCATTGCATGAATCCACGGTCTACCTAAAGATTACATGAAAGTTCATGAGGCATAACATGGATTGGTGTATTCAAGGTGGCCACTCCAATGGTAAGATGTATAATGATCACCCCGAGCAATTTCTTTTCAACATTGTGAAATCCCTTTGTAGATAAAGAATCAGGTCGAATAGTCAATTGATCAATGCCAAGCCTATCTAGAAGGCTCACACTACACACATTAAGTGAAAAACTAGTATCTACAAGAGTTCTCTTTATCCCTTTTCATTTGTATTGCGCTATGATCATGAGAGGATCATTTTGTTTTTGCACATCCAAAGAGGGGAGTTCACTTTGGTGGAAAAGAAAGTCATTGTTTATTCTGTTAATGATGGCTGCTATGTCTTTTGGTTGCACATTAGAAGAGACAGGAACAATTTCTAAGGCTGTTTGGATCATGTTGTGATAGTGAGGGGAGGCTTGAATAAGGTTCCACAATGATATCTTAGCAGGAGTATTCTAAAGTTGCTCAACAAGATCATACTCCTTTCGACCTAGCAAGAAAGAGCTAGGTAGGATAGGATTAGGCAACAGTAAGAATATCAGGGTTGGTTTTGGTGGTTGTGGATTATTTTGAGTGTTATACGTATGAGCAATGGTATTATGACTTAGTTGCTGTGAAACATTATTCTTAGGAGGGTAAATGATAAGTTCAGGTTTATTTTGAGTTTGTTGTTATTTGAAGGTGGGTAGAGAATTAGAGGGTTGTTAGGATGTCCCATGGGGTATGTATGAGGTCCATTGATCGAGGGGGATCTAATGGACACTTGTGCATTCATAACCTTAGCGGTCTTGGTTTGATGTATTTCTAATAAAGGGCAATCGAGAATCACTTTTTATCTAAGACACATTATAATTGTTGCTATTTTCTAGCACCATGATATTCTCCCTAGAAGGAGAGTTTTTAGAAGAACTAAAATCAAATGTTCTTGACATTCATGGATTTGTTCTTCTCAAATGGTTGTACCGCAAGTAGGAGAATGATCAATCGATAGTGGGGAAATGAGGGGAAGACTCGATCTGATTGCCATATTTCCCTAAGGTTTCATTCACATGTTATATATTATCTACCCTACTAGGAGAGCTTGTAATATGTTTATTCAAGGTGAAGGTTTTTAAGGTACCTTCATCACAAGTGGGGGAGGCATCAAGAGAAGGACCACTATGGTTTTCAAATAGATTATCCCAAATGGGAGTAGCATTAGGGAAGGGAGGATCAAGGGTTTCATGATTCTTAATAGGGATATCATCTAACACCAATTTATCCTCTATGTCAAGTAGGGATATTAGGAGATGGACAAGTTTGATTGTCATAGGTATGGAGACTAGGTAAGGTGATATTTAGAAATGTGTCTATGATCTCATGTTCTTGTTGTCTAACATCTTTCAAAGGGGAATGAGGAGATGGACAATCAAGACCCTCAAGGCTTGTAACTTCCTACACCAAGATACCTTCGTCACTAGTAGTAGAGGTATCAGGAGAAGAACAAGTATGCATGTTATGATTGTCTACACCTCCATTCACACCAATGGGTAATGTAATTGTTTGGTCAAAGCTATGAGTAACATGTTCCCCATTGTTGTAATCAAAATTGGACTCATAAGAGGGGATATTGTGCTTATAGAATCCATGTTTAACCAAATCAAAGACACATCTTTTGAAAAAGAACATGCTATGCAAAAGTAAATAAAGTGCAATGCTATCTTCAGATGCAAAACAAAGTAATTTGCTTATTATGTTATGTAAAAATGCAAATGTGAAATTGAACAATGCATCAAATGAGCTAATATAAGCTAGATCTAATGAATTATATGTTAAAAAAACTCAACCAACTGAGATAGGTAGGTAATGGCACCAAACCGAAGCTTAAAAACAGGGTTTTAAGTTCTGTAAAAGGCAGTTTCAAGGGTGAAAAGGGAATGATTCGCCCAGGTGGCAAATGAGTCCTAGTGGGGATTTTTTTCCAGAATTTTCAAAAAATCTTGAGTGATATTTATGTTTTCTGAGTTCTACGATGCAGACCTAAGTTAAAAATGCAGAATTTTGGAAAATTTAAAAGAATTTAGATGCCAAAAATGCAACCTAAATGCATTTTTCATGAATGCAAAATTTGAAACCTAGCATGCAAATGAATCCACGCAAACCCTAATGCAAGATCAATGTGAGGCTAGATCAATGATGGACTCCAAATCGGAAAAGTATTCGAAAAGCAAGTTCACTAAAATGAACCATAGATTTTTGGAGGTAGGATGCTATAACTCTATTTTGCTCAATTAGGGTTTTTCACCTAAAGGAAAGAGATAGATCCCACACCAAAATCTAGGTGGTTCACTCAAACTAATGTATGTATGATGAAATTATGCCTAAATACAATGATTTAGATGCAACTAACTAGAAAAAGCTATTGATTATTAAATGAAAACTATTGAAATGCAACTTGTTGGAAAACACATTGTAATGCAAAAACACCTAGAAATGAAAGTAAACTACAACAAAAGGGTATGTGCAGGATCATCATGGAAAAAACAGGCCCTTAAGTGGTGAAAAATTTAGAAAAAACAAAGTTAGGAAACTTGATGTAAAAATTTGAATAAGTTATCTATATTTTATTTTTTTTGATACTCAGGAGGTATCCCTAATCAAGGCCCAGTGATTCCCACCATACCTTGCCTCGGGCTTACTTTTGCTGCCGAGTTGGGGTGGTGGTGGGGTGAGCCAAGGCGAAACTAGTCCCCCTGGGGAGAAGCCCCGAGCCCGCAACAAGGCTCCTCCCGGTTAACCTGACCAGCGTGAATCAAACCTTGGACCTATATGGGACGAACCCAAAGCCTTAGCTTGACCATACCGACCGTTCGGGCTGCGGGGCGAACCCTAATAAGTTATCTATATTATTGAAAAATATGTAAGAATAGAATTTGTAGCAAACTAAATATAGTTTCTAAACTACTAGGTTTATTTAAAAGAAAAAATAAATTTGGTGAAAATTTGAAATTTCAATGCTCAAGGAAAAAATAAGTAGGTGTCTGTCTGACCACCCTAACCACAATAAAATGATAATATTTTTTTATAAGATTTTAGATACAAGTAGAGGACTGATGTCTCGATGTGATGCATATATTTTTTTAATTTTTTTCCAAGTAAATAATTAATTATGAATTTTTTATTACAACTTTGAAAAGATATAAAAACTCGTATGTCTGACCACCTTAACTTGGTCAAAACTTTATGAAATTCATATATATTTTTTTAATCCTATAGTATGCAAAGCATAGAATGTGACACATGTTTCAAATTCAAAAAATGTGATACCATTTGAAAGCTATAGATGTTTTTCAATCAGCCTATCAATTAGGACTTAAGTCGTAATTCAAATAGAAAATGAATAATAATTATTTATTAAATTCAAATTAAAGCATAATTTATATTGGTGGAAATATGAGAATATCCTTTAAAAACCCTTTTTATTTTATCAATTTTGGGTAAATAAAAAGTTGTTAGCCACATACCCTAGACATACGCATCATATCACCACTTTTTGGCCCATCATGATCCTGCACATACCCAGAAATGAATGAAACTGAAGAAGTGTACCTATAAACCTTTTGGAGACTTGAAATGATTTTTGAAATGCTATTGATCCTAATTTTTAGGCCTGGTGCGACTCATTCACCATTCTGGGTGAATTAGTCCTAGCTCTAGGAAATTGTTTTGGAACTCGTTTTGGACAAATGGGTATCCAAAACTTCAAACAGCCAAAATCAGGCCTGGCAGTGGGACTCATTTGCCATCCATGGAAAATCAGTCCACTTTTGAATTTCTGAAAATCCAAAGGTGGAAACCAAAGTCTTCGATCTACACTTCGGTTCCTGATAAGTGTCCACCTCTGAATGTCTGATTTATGAACCTGAAAGTGACTTTTTGTTGATATTTTGACTTAGACAATGGAGAGAAGATTGTTACCTATTTTTAGCCACAACTCAAAATAGGCAGAGCTAAATTGCATTTCTCATTGAAAGGTATATTTTTTCTGCTGAAGTATTCATTCTAATCTAGAATTTGATTACTTGTGAATTTCGAATGTTATTATGCAAAAGTTTGCAACAAAAGAACTCATTTATTTTTTATAAGAAATGCTACTTTATTCATATTGTAAAAACAAAAGTCGCGCACAAGCCGCAAGAGTAGCTTAATTTGATTTTTATAATAAAAAAATGTATACAAAAAGGAAATGTGCACAACACAACTGAAGAGAATATAGGTATAAGAGAGAAGGTGATTCGTCATTGCCTGGAATGACAAATCATTGTCACACTTGAAGTCTTTAGTTGTCGTGTCTCCGGTGTCTCCATATTGTTCAGCTCTAAGCTCTAAATGCATCTGCAAGATTGTATTATGGTGGTGTTAGAGCAATGACAAATCACATCCTACCTCATGCCTACATTACCAACAGAAATGTAATGCACACCCAATCAGGCATTCACCAGATGACATAGCCATTGAAAAGCAGATGTTCAAAGAAATAGAGTTCAATGGAAGCTTTTAGCCTCACTTATTTTGCTAATACATTTGTTTACTGTGCAGGTACAGGTATAATCAGATCATTTCAAGTGATAGATATTGTTATGAGTGGTGGAAAATGTGGCTACCACAAGGGTTGATCCCAACTCATAAACAATTATGTATGCAGCATGTAAAAGCAAAGCAATCACAATTATCATGTTCACGGGTAATAATGGCAGCATTATGATATTCTCTTAAGTCATGCCTCAATGAATGCATGATAGTTTGATCATCAAACTCAAAATCAGGGAAAGCAGTCATAGAGCTGTAAAACTATACATAGTCTACAAAAGACCATAATGGAGCATCATCATCAATATGTAACAGTCTCAAAGCACAACAAGAATAAACCATTCTTGAGTGCCAATACAATACAACTGTTGTGTGAGTTTTGTTCACAACAGAACATTGCTCTATGTTAGAGAATGCATACCAAAAGGCATCAAACAAGACAGTTTATTCGAAGTACTAATGAGGAACAATTTTTAAGTAACAATTGACAGTAAAGAATAGGAAGCTACGTGCAGAGTCAAAGAATATACCAGATCTTTTGAATCAGAAACAAAGGTAGTAATGGAGGTAATACAGAACAGAGTCTTCATAAAAAGTCAATGATACCCATAGTTACATCGACTCCAAGGTAGTCCTTTAATGAAATTTCAGTTTACAAGCGGGGCAGTCCTGATTTTGTGTCATAGGACAATATTAGCAATCTAAAGGTGAATCACAAAGGGGCAGTCATAATAATGATAGTGCAACCTTTGAGAGAATATAAAAATGACACTAAAAGGGGCATATTACAATCATGAAGAAAAGCTTGACAATGCAAGATTTAGGAAATCACATTGTCGTCATAACAAAGACCATGTTCAAGCAATGATTGTTTTGAGTGAAATAATAATGACTTCTTTTTCATAGTGGAAAGGAAAAAGATGCAGTTCTTGATTTGAAAGTTCATGAAGAGATGCATATATCAAAAAATAAAGGAACAACAGTCATATTTTAGGAGCATCCAATGCCATGAATGAAGGTATATTGCTCAGAGAAATGAACTTTTTCTTGCTAGTTACAAAGGAAAATTTCAGGAATTTGTGCTCCTTGCAATGGTCGACATGATACAGGCCTTGAAAAAGGCAAAAATTGTGAATCAAGTAAAATTCGTTGTCCCCTGTATTGCTAATGGCTACTAGTCTAACTGTATTGTCGATGCCTACCAGTCTAAGGTGTCATCAAAGGAATCTTTAGGCCTTATTTGAATAAGACTATACATCTACTTTTTTCATTTCTCAAAATGAATGGGTCTACCTATAGTGATATGAGAGCAGGAGAACAAGACAAAGAGGCTGCGACCTGTACATGCCAAAACCACAATGAAGTTAAAACCCAGGTCAAAGACAAATTCAGTAGATTCGATGATGGCGGCCAAGACAACCAAAATATCGACAAAGAAGATATCCAAAGGGAAAAGTACATCAAAATAAATGAATGGCCACGGCTAGAGGGCCTGTAAATACTTTAGATATAAAGAATAGTCATCGTATTATGACAAAGGAAGACTTACCTTGTTTTATCTATAGGTTTTCCATAGATCAGTAAAAATGAAATCTTCAGATAAAAAACTCCCAAAAGACAAGCGGATTTGATCTCCAATCCAATAGAAACCTTCAAACAGTGGCCTCAAGCATAGAAATAAAGCATTGACTGAATGCAAGGATCAAAATACATTAGAAAATAGTCAAGGCCAGGGCTTAAAAAGCCTTACAAATGCATTTAGAACGAAGAAATTTTAGAAGTTTTACATCTTGTAAAGGAAAAAGCTCACCATACAAGTGTCCTGAGAAAATACGCCATCAGAAGCAACAAAGAAAGATGAAGGTCAAGCTTAAAAATTCACAGAGAAATTCATGGCTCGAGCTGAAACCCTATCTCTTCTAGTGGTGATGCTTCCTCCCAGCAGAACCTCTTCGCCAAAAGTCAAAATACAAAATAATCATGAATGATTAGGGTTTGAAGGATTTTGTCCGCCCTAAGTCGACATGGGGTTGATTTTTACTAATGATTTTAATTAATCATTATGTTTTATTTATCCCTTATGGTTTATGACTTCTAAAGTCAAATAAAACCTAATATTTGCATGAGTCATGATGGAGTAGACTAAAAATGACCAAGTCATTTTTCCTTTCTATAAGTGATAAACACTTAGACTCATGCATATTTGCATGATTTTGTTCAAGCTATTATTGTAATTGGATATTAATGTATGACTACATTAATATTTAAAACGAAAAATAAGGAGGTGCCTTGCCCATTTAAATATTAAAATAATCATGCATTGGTTATTTTTGATATTTAATCACTTAGTCCTCTTTAAGGAAAATCATGCGAAAGATGCAGATAGAGCTGGGGAATCAGAGATTTTTTAACTGGAGATTAATCATGCACGATACAGGGATGGAGTTTCAGTTGCATGGGAAAATTGATAAAAACAAGGCAGTTTTTGCATGTTTTGGCCCACATTTTTCAGGGATTTCTAGTTTAGTTTGAGTGCTCTATGCGTTAGTTACGAGTTGACAGCTAGTTGGAGCCTGAGTTCAGTCATTTTTGCATGAGTTTGGGCTATTTTTATCAGGATTTTCTCTTCTGCTCAGATTTCACATTGGAGATGCATTTTTTCACTTTAGTTCTCATTCAGTTCACCTTTTGGCTGCTTTGTGTATGCCTTTTGTATATATTGGAAAAAGTTAGTCTTTTTCCTCTAGTTCTTGATTTCTTTTGCTTTTGCAATTTTTGCAAAGAACGCTTCTTGTAACTTAGTTTATTTTTCAAGATTAATACATTCAGCAGGTTATTACAAATTAATCAAGTTTTATCAATTTTGCAAAGCTTTCCTTTTACCTTTTAGTGTATTAAGTATTTGCCTTCAAAATCTCAAGTGTCATGCTATGTGAATGATTTGATAAGGAATCTATCGTGTTTTAATCTCAGGAACCCTTATTTTCCCGTCTCATTCATATGTGCTTGTATACAACTAAGTTTTGATTCCACAAGTTATATGTTGTGCATCTGACTTATTTTACTATTTTAGTTGTGAAGACATTCTTTTCCTTCAAAGATGGTAATACAGTTAAGTCTTTATATAAATTATTTATGTGGTTAAACTGTTCAGATTTAGTTGTGCGAATAGGTTTATTGAAAAGTAATTGTGAAACAAGTTGCATGCAACATCGTTATCTAAGTGCATTGCCAAAATAGAAATTAGTTTTTGCATTCATTTCAACACTTTCTTCCCTTTTCCAAACCAATTTCATTAGTTAAAAGTAAAACAGAAGAACAAATAGGAAGTCGACCTAGAATCCAGAGGTTCAATCTCATTATAGGTCACCCAAAACCTGAGTTTGATCCAATGTTAAATGGGATTGAAGAGCTTTCCAACCCTGCCTATGGTGCAAATCCCTGTGATAACAAAGACTTAAGCAACTTTTCAACTTGATTCTTAATGATTTTCAAGCTTCCAAGATGCCTAAATCTACAAACACACAAGAAGAGAAAGAGAAATGTTGGATGTTACGGCATGGGTGTTTGTCTTGGTCAAACCCTTTTAGGTAATTAAACCAAATAAAGAGATAATATGAAGAATGAACATGAAATGAAGGTATTAATACCTTTCCATGATGATTGACCTTGATTTTCTGTAGCAAAAGATGAAGCTTCAGCCTGTGAATGTCTTTAGAATCTTTTTTTATGACTTAGAGTGATAAAACCCTAACTTGCTTGACTTGAAGTGGAAGAAAAATGATGAATGAGTTGTGAATCAGTTAAGAGATGTAAATTAGGGTTTAGAGACTTGATTTTATAGGCAGTCCACCTTATTTTCTCATTAATTGGATCCCTAAGGCAGACATGAAACAATAATAAACTTAAATTCCAAAATTTCCCATTGAAAAGTCAAAAATAGCCCAAATGGGACTCATTCTCCACCTTGGGGGAATGAGTGCCACTTGGTAGGGACTCATTCGCCATAGATGGTGAATTAGTCCCAGAAGGGCCCATTTTCTAGGTGGGTTGTTGGGGAATGAGGAAATCAATTTTATATGGTGACTTTGTCAGGTATTTCATCAAATTATGCCTCGAGATGCACAATATGGGGTCATAGGGGCATATTAATGATGTTGTAAAGGGTGGATAAGGCCAAGGACACAAAATTCAATGTGAAAGTGTGATTAAATACACTTTACAACACTAAAATGAGGTCCACTTAGCTTAGAAAGGCATGATATCCAATGTGAATGTGTAAATCACATTACAACACTAGATTAACATTAATTTTATTTTACAAGCCTTCTAGATTAATGTGATAATGCAATTAAATATATTTTACAATTTTGAATTAAAGTAAAATGGGCTCATAAGTCTAGAGAGGTGTGAAAGTCCTTTACAACACTTTACAACACCTTTACAAGACATTGCTAAATGCATGTTATTCAATTTGCAAGGGTTGAAGACCTAGTGTGGATGTGTAAAACACCTTGCAACAATGAATCAAGGCCTCATTAAGTCAAATTTATCATCAATTATTCCCCAAATCAAGCAAGTAATACTATTTTCTACAGTACAAGGGAATACTTATTCAACCCCCCTCTCAGTATTCTAGGTGTTCAACAACCTTGTCCTAGAAAATCTTCACCTTCTCTTGTAGATGCTTGAGGTATTTCTAGAACATTTATTTCCTTTAAGCCTTCAGGCTTCTCGTTGTCATATTTTGTAGATTGGTTTTTTTGACCTTCTCCCAAGGTCTCTTTTTCTTGAGATTCTGGAAAATTTTCTCGCATGTCATCACTAGTATCTACATGTTGGGATTGATCCCCGATTACTTCAACCTCTATATGGTCATCAGTCTACATTTTATCTTCTTTCCTATCCAGTGGAGCAAAATCCTGTTATTCTTCGACTATGTCCCTATTTTGCACTAGAGGTGTTGCTTCTATAACTTCCTCCACCTCTATTTTCCTCTCTATTGGATTGTCTTCCCTTTGAGTGGGTGGATCTGATGGTACCTTCATCTCTTCAATGATACTACTTGAAACACTTTTCCCCTATTCTCCTTTAGGGACCAATGTTGATTCCACCATTGACTTGGGCCTTTTTCATCCTAACCTTTGTTTTATGATTTGGTCTAGTCATTCTCATTTTCTCACAATCTGGTCCATTGACATGACTTCTGCTTCATCGATAGGTAAATAGGTTTCTCCTATAACTTGTCTCACTATAGATGTTCCCATTGATGGTGGGGATGCAAACATGGTTGCCACTGGCTGTTATGTTGATCCTCTTGTTTGAGCATATGCATGTTTTCTTGTATATAGTTATTATGGGGTAAGAAACTTAACTTGTCACAACACAAATGATGATGAATTTCATATTGCTCTACCTATGAAATTGGTAGGTACTACCTTGGCCTCCCTATTAGGATCTTCAGGTTGTGAAACAACTGAAATTCCCCTACTTGTGATTAAATCTTTTGTTGCTCTCACTCTATAGGTTCTTCTCCTTTGAAATTAGTGTTATAACTTCACCTATCATTGATAAAATCCACTTTCTCTAATTTGTTGACTTGTAAAACTTGAATGCTTGAATGAAAAATTAGGTCTTCATTCCTCTTCCAATTCCCTTTGTAACTTATACACATGAAAGAGGGGGAAAGGTTGTGCCATATAGGGGTTGGTCTAAGTCAAATCTTGGTTTTCTATTTCTACCTCCACAATGGCTATTACGATGTAAAAAGAGATCTTACCCTCAGTCAAGCAATGCATAAATGATAATCAAGTGATAAATTGACAATAGTTGTAACTTACTACTCAGATCTATATTACTTGATGGATTGAAGTCATTGTACTCATCACCTTCAAGGAGAAAATGATGCTTGGTTTGAATTCCTGCAAGTTTTAGTACTCAAAACAAATAAATATAAAACATGAACAAACTCACATGAAAATATGATGTATTGCTAACGTGATGCTTGACTAAAATAATGTTACCATAATTTTGCTCTTGATTGCTCTTAGAATGGTCAATTATGATCTCAATTGCCTTATGATTGCTCTCAAAGTTGCTAGCTTATTGTTAGGATTAAAATGGTGAAAATGAAATGTATTTATATGCAATTCTTTAATTTCCCAAAAATCAAATACCAAAAGCCCACAAATGATTTTGGATTTTTAAATGTTAAAATAGTACCACTGACATATTTTAAATTTATCCAAAATAGGTTAGACAAGGGTGTTGGGCACCCTAGCCCATACATATAATTTTGGGGCCTTAATTACTGATAAATGATTATCAAATCTTTATTTCTATTTCCACTTCTTCTTTTTTTAATATTAATATATGTCATGCAAATTAAATACATAATTAGGTCTAAGCACATAGGGGGAGTTATACCTAGAGTGAAATGTCAAGGGTGACAACTTATGACTATGAGGAGAAATAAGCACACCATGTGGGTTATGAGTTGGACTACAAAATTATTATTAGAATAACATGTTGTCCCAAATAAATTTAGGTACTTATAGCATCCTTGATAAACTGCAAAATTCAATCATGTCTAGCAATAAATTTAGTTTTAGTCTCAAAATAATCCATAATTATCTTGAGATAAAAGAGATTATTCTTGTAAACCTATACATCATTAAAATATTTGAGAAATTGTTTTGTTAAATTGAATTTACTATCTGAAATATTTGAATAAAGGTTTTTGTTAAAAAGGGAATTTGATACGTATGAACATTTTTCAAATAGGGTTATTGCATCTCACAAGTGAGAAAAATAATATGGGTTTATTTTCAAGGGTAGTAAATAAATTGCATGATGGAAATCTCTCACGATTGGACATTTAAAAAAATGAAATGTTCTTCCACTTATGAAATTTTACATTTTCTTGTTCAATAAAAAATAAAAAATAGTAATAATGTGAATTCTATGTGTCAAAAACTAGAATATATATTTTGGATCACATACACCTTTCTTAGAATACACTTAATAGTTATTGATTTCTAATGGATTAAAACTCTATGTGCCAATAGATATTACGTTCAGAAGTGGAGAACTTGCAAAAAAGGATGACACATTTAGAAAAAACATACAAGTAAGAACTTCGAATTAATTTTATGTTGAAAATGTTAAATTTATGTTCTGTATTTTAAATTATAGCAAATATTCTATATAGTTTAGACATAATAAATATTACTCTTATGACACAGACATATGATAGGTGAGGACTTGGAATTCCTAAATATTAAGGAGCTGCAACGTCTTGAGAAGAAAATTAGTCTGGGTGCTAGAAAGATTAGCTTAAGAAAGGTAATTATAACAACACTTAAGTTTAGTTTAATATTTAATAGGTTTTCTTAAATATGATTAGTCACATAAACTTAGATTAGTATTATACATACCTCTTTGAATATTTT